>JAXIUW010189181.1:0-12182 GCA_035591015.1 Cephalothrix simula
ACGTCACTGGCGCCAACCCGCGAAATTGAAATTTGCGCCAATACAGCTCCTTTAAAGTACATGTAAGTATAGTTTGGTTTTCTATTTCTTTGTTCCTTGATTTTGTATACATGTATTTGGTATAAAAAAAACTCAGAAAAGTGTGGTGAATCTTTTTTGTAAAAAAAATCAAATGGATTAAAAATTTTTTTTATAAAATTTTAGTAGCCATTAATAGGTAGATCTAAAATCCCAGGCGTTCAAAGAATCGAGGATTATTTCCAGACGGCCAGATGATACCTGATGCGAATACGAAAATAGATTTCTGATCATAGAGATGTATGTACGCGTATACCAATTCGATTTTCTAACTTCTAGTCATGAACTATCTGTTACAGCCTATTACTAGTAATTCCTTCCATTAAAATGATAAAACAACGATTATAGAATACTAAATAAAACATTCAATTCTGATCAGCTTAAATTCATTAAAAGTTTTGAATCAACACAACTTAATCTTTTCTTTCCTACCGCGAAATATTCTTGTATAATGGGCTATACATATAAAATACATGTTGCTCTTTAATCCTGACATCTCATTAAAATCATATTGTGCTTCATATTCAAACAGTTGAGGATAACCTATTCAACTATGGATAAAGTAACTCCTCTGATATTTCAGAGACAGTTCAAACTAATCAAGACTAAGTTATTGAATGTTCTAGTATTAAAAACAGCTATTCCCCTACTGTTGAGTTATTGTTAACATCATTTTTGTGAGTTTGGCTCTAGTGTGCCCTTTACTATCAAGTGTCCGTCAATACTACTCAGCCAGAAGATCTTAAGATACCACAATATTTGGCAATAATTATCAATGTTTACCTAATATAATAACCTAATGTCAATTTTTTAATTTTAAGTAGGTGAATGATTTGTTAAAAACTTTCTACCAATTGAAAATCAGTACATTGAAGAAAGAAATTGCACTGATTGTGTTATTCACTTAGACAGAATCTTACATATTTATTACTTAGATGGTCAAAGATTAATCAAATTTACACCATTAATTTGTTCCTTTCACGTATCTATAATAATCAATACACACAGATATGACACATACAGTAAATTCATTTTATGATGAAGACAATGTTGATATATGCAATATTGGAAAAGGATCCAACCACGAGCGAAGACAGAAAGACCGATCAATAATAATAACTACATGTTAGAGAATAAAGAGTGTATCTTTTGTAATCACGATGATATACTCAAGGGAACCTGTTTACAAGAATATATCCCTCAAGAAGTATGACGCATGTCATTTCTCATTATATACTTGGTAGTCCTTACATTATAGATCTTACATTGTTCATGTTTTTTTCATGCTTCCTAATGGAAATAATTTAGCTTTAAATATAGGGATAGGGAAAGGGGTAAAACCAATTGAGTGGAGTAAACAAAAGCATTCTGGATTTTGCACTTTCAAGAATGTAAAATGAAATATAGGTGTTTTATATTCTTAAATTCAAAGCAGATTTTTTAACCCTGCCTATTCATACGGTTGATATATCAAATCCTCCAAACCTTTCTAGGAAGGATATTCATTTCAAACTTTTCTTGATGGAATAATTCATTTTCTGCCTTCGGCGCCCAAGCGTGGTATTAAAAAGAGCACTTGAGAAGCTCATCAGCTTAAGTTAATATCTTATCACTCTGTAACGAGCTCCATTAATAAAGAATCAAGAATCTAGATTAATTTCTTCATTCTAGCTACTGACATTTTGTGATGAAAATTCCCCGAATTAATTTACCCAGCCTCAGGGTTTTAGCATATGTCCCTGCCTAGCTTGACAACTACTTCACAATCGATTCAGATATTTTCAATCTTGGAACCTTTCTGAACACTCTTTATAGAAATCAAATGATGCATATAAATCATAAAACAACGAAGGAGGAATGACAAGACAGGGCGATGAAAGCCATGTCCCATCGGGAAAACATCCTTAACTGGCAACCAAAAATTTACAACATTTTAGGAAATATTGAATTGATTGAATATTACAAATCCCAATGAAGGAATCCGAAATCCAAATCAAATTGTTTTAATTCAGTGACATCAATGAAGCATCGGATATTTAATGGCGCACTTAAAATAATTGATTTTTGGAGATGGAAAGCTCTTCTCTTAAAGAAGAATCAATCATTTATCCATCAGAAAAGGTGTTCGTCAGAGTATCTCGATTTTCACTCAGATCTTGAAATAAAATCCAATCTGGCACAGATAAGTCTTTGAAGAAACCACAATTTAAAAGAAGTTATGCGAGGCAGAATCAGTGGCTGAACACGTAAATTCGCTGTTATGATATCATTTTTCCACACGAGTTAATTTTGTACGTTTATTGTCAAGGACGAACGAGATATATTCTACTACAGTATTTGGAAATAACGTGTTAAATTTTAAATTAATACAATTAATAAGGAAAATAAGTACCGGCAATAAAAGATGCATTTAATAAAAAGAAACATCCAAAAAGCATTACTTATCAGAGTTTGGTCTTAAGATTATTACCCAGAGTTGAGAAAAAATAAATCAACATTTAAAAGGAACCAATACCCGACCATTTTTGCTGGTCCTAAATGAGCAATTCTAGATGATGTTTGACTGAAACACCTGGTACCAACTATAATGGCCAGAATGTATGGTTAGACGAGATTAGGCGTCACTATAAAAAAGGGCTTAATGTCAGAGAGTCATTTGGACTCTAAATCCCACACTAAATCCTAAGGCGCCTTTTTGTGTCATGTGTGTCATAAAATAAAAATTTCCATTAACTGACAATATCACAAACGAACTTCGGGCTAAACTACAGAGTTTTGTCAGGCAAAAATAGAGAGTTAAACTAGAGGCTTACAAAATTCAAGTGTAATTCAGAAGTTTTTCATTCTTTACTAGTTTTAGGTGATGAACATAGTTGATCTGAAGCTAAGAGAAGATCACTTCTTTTAAGCTAATTAAATCCTACAAAGGAAAGAAGATCCAAAGATCTTCTCCGGAAAAAGACGTCTTAAGACTGCGTTCAGTATAAGGCAGTGTACAACAGATATTACTTCATATCGAAGCTCCAATGATAGAATATTCAATTTAAGAATAACTTATCAATAAATCTGCGATAGAAGATAGGGCATTGATTACGAAGAGGTCCAAGGATAAATATATATCTATGATATTAAAATAGTAAAAAATTCAAGAGTAAGTGCAAGAACATGCTTATAATTCGTGCCAAAGTTTGCAGTAAGTAAATCTTAAAATTACGTCAAGCACTGTTTGCTATACATAAAAAAATGACGTCATTACTACAAAATATCATAAAACCTTGTAGGTTATATAACAACATCAGCTACGTGCTTTAAATGATTATTTAATTACGTGAGTGCAAGGGAAAATCAATGTTAACCTTAATTAATATTTGCGCTATGCACTGATGGATGTAGGAAAGAGCTATACACCGAGGAAACCTCGAAACATGATAAAGAAGCAGAAAGAATCTACATGATGTTGTTTGGGCTACTTCACTATTTTTTTTCGTTGCATATTAAAAACCTCTCGGAAATTCCTAATCAAAGTATTTATAGTAAAAAATTAAAACTAGCATAAATCATTCTGAAAATCACTCCTTGATCTAGCATATAAGTGGAAAAAAGGCAAAACTCTATAGCAACTCCGTGCACGAAAGTTTTAACGTTACTATGGTTACAAAGCCCAATTGCTTTACCACAAAGATGCCTACGAGGCATGAAAAAATAATGGACCGTATAAATTTTGTTAACACATAACGAATTTGAATTTATAAAGATTTTATTTCTCTAGTGAATTAATTATAAGGTAATTTTAATAGTAGATAAAACTTAGTGCACAGAGTTGATAAGGTATAAAAAGCTGTATAAACGTTAGTCCTCGCGAATAACTTTTTAAAAATACAATGGGAGATAATAACAGCAATTATTTATTACAACGTGTGTCCACGAGAATAAAAACAAAGTTAATATAAAAACGTGCAGCCCAGCTCTACTAGACCATAATTTTTTAGGCTGTAAAAAAGGCACGCTGCCATTGATGGATGCGCAATTCACCCCTTTAAAATCCCTTAAAATATAAACTTTAGACCACGCTTTAGACGGTGACAATATATTTTGTATTAATTTTTGATTTTGCAAGGTTATAATTACTTTACACTTACTATTCTCAGAGACTACTATTATTCTTATGGACTTCCAATATAGTAAGCGAAAAATAATTTTTTTATCTAGCGAATATCAACGTGTTTTCAGAGTGTATGTACCTATGGTATGTACACAATGACGTCATTTTGTGACGACACCTGGTGAGAAATTTATTAATGAATCACGCTCCATTTAGGCAACTAACTCCCTATTTAGCCCACGAGCATATATACTGAAATATATATACCCCACACTTAAGTCAAGTTAATACGTACTTGTATAATTGAAGTAATGAACTGAAAAAAGAGGCAAAAATTCTATACAAGGTATACCACCTCGGTATTGGCGCTTTTTAATTTTCTGCGTATAGGCTATTTAGGCGTTCTGTTGTCATTATTAGCACTTTGGTTTTTTAAAATGATGTTTATTTAATCTTGCATATTTGAGCCATTTTTTTTTTACAAAAATGTCGAAAATTCTTAGAAACCGATTCATGCATATATCGAAAATAAAGATACACCGTTAAAAAACAAGACAATATAATAAATTGAGATAGGTGCAACTGGGAAAAGAGGTGCGGAAATAACTTTTCGGTTATCTGAGATTATGGTTACTGATTATTGATTGGAGGAGAACATTGCTAAAAGTGCAACTAACGCCATATTTATTTTAATGACGTCACAGCGATTAACTACAATGTTCCCTCAATTGTTGAAGGCACAAACTATTAACTACCACGGCATGCATACAGCGAGGGGACAATTTAAGGGAGCAAATTAAAATTTTGTGTTAATTAACTTTTATTAGCCCTTTTTATTCCCCTAGCTTAACAGCCAGGCTACCTTCAGACACCATGAGAAACCTCACTGTTCTGAAGACGCCATTTTGTGGTGAATGTTTATAAACAACAAGCACTGACATACACCATTCCCTTCTTGGCATATATGGCAAGAACAGCAACCGGCTTGGGAAAATAAAAACGAAGAAGCGTTAAAATTGTAGGATAGAGAGCAAACTAAACACATAGTACAACTTTCTGATACAGTAAATTTAGGCATATTCCGATTTAACAGGGCTATAACTTTTGCATCAAATCCTAACTAAATGCCAAAAAGAGCTGACAAAAACTCTTACACAGAGATAGCGCAATCAATAGCTAACTTTTTTCGTCTATCAAAGTTTAAGGAGGTTAAAAATTTTGAACCGAATTAACGGCATCAGAAAGCTGACAGGCGCAAGGTGTGAAGGAAAAAAATAAAAAGCGAAGAATAAGCCAGCCTCTCTAATCCGAATGCACATTGTTAGTCGCTCGAAAAGTCAGAGCATTTGGGCCGACTAGTGGAAAACCACATTACGGGTTAAATCACAGCTTTAAATAACAGATAGAAGACGTAACAAAAGGTGGGGCAACCTGCGCTGTCCATACCTGCGTAACTGGAGAAATACACATAGAATATCAATACGTGTTGTATATTTGGAGGCCCTAACCCTCCAAATTAAAAAAAAAACTCGTTACCTATGATATAGCCTTGCTCAGTGGTTTCCTAAAAAAACCTATACATCAAATCGAGGCAGAATGCGCATAAGAAAATGCTGACCAATCACAACACAACAGTAACGGTATGTCCAAAACCTAACAATGGCCGCCATTTTGTATGCACATTCAACCTTTGGGTTACATAGAGAACTAATTTTTTAAGCAAGACCACGAAATAGATAACTAATTTCATTTTTAGTGATTCAGGCAAATTTGCCAGAATATTATATAAAATAACCTTCCCAATATCTAACTAAAGAAAAATTTAACTCAATTTCATTGCAATTTTTATATCGATTAACGTAAATTTTAATCATTTCCATAGGGACGGGTTTGTAATTACTTGAAGAACGACGTTTTCTGGTTTTTATGTCATTAAAAACTTCCAATATACGTAAACACATTTATCATATTTTAACTGTGCTTAATCTACCAAACCCGATAGAATCCAATTATGGTAAATAATAAATCATTAAACAAAATTGGCTCCCTATCATTAAAAGGGCTTACAACTAGTAACATATAATAAAATACAACAACATTTCCCCTCATTCTTACAAAGTCGAATTTCCTTCCGTTTGTCCAAAAATTACTGTTCCCTAATTGCCATATCAAGTCACATTCTGGGCAATTTAGCCTTTTACATCGACAAATAGACTGCGAGATGTGTTGAAGGAGGAAAAGCCCAAACCTATAAAAGATGTTAAATTTTGAAAAAGTGGTCTCTTTTCGGGAAATCATCAAATTTTCAGAGAAATCTGATAAAATAGGCTTAGTATTTATGTTTGACAATTTCGAGTAATGGTTCTTTAAAAGATTCTCTAATTTTATGACAAAATCCAATAATACTCCATAGCGAAATAGAGCTTCCGTTTTTGAACGATATTTATTTAGTGAAAGGATGCAATTTGTCAGCCTAGTCTAGAATGTTCTGCAATTTAACCTCTTATCATGATTCTTGTCACGAAAAATAGTAATTCAAAGGCCAAAAGGGGGCGGGGTCGTAGGAGCTGTATCATTTCATCTAAAACTACACATGTCAAAAGTATTGAAAATTCTTGACGTATGGGGCTGACGAGATGACATCCAAGTCAATTCGATCTTCCATACCAAAATTGGATCTCAAGGATCGAATGACCACTTGCAATTACAGAAAAAGATTTAAAGACATCGCTCAGATGAAAATAAGAAATATATATAAGAATTATTTAATTACATAAATGCTGGCTCATGTAAAAACAAGAATTAGAATGCGGTCTAAAAGAAGAACCTAAAGGCTGTTCTAGGGAACAGCCTTAACGATGACGTTTTAATACCGATTCTGAAAAATATAAAATATATAGTTTATAAATATTCAACATTTTAAAGTTTATATGGATTTATTGATTTGTTTTAGCTGACCCCGCCCGCAGCCAATAAAAAGTATAATCCGATTTATACATATGCCATTGGGCATATATGACCTGTAAGCATTATTTATATACAAAATAAGCTCTAGGCATTGGCAATAATCGGCATGGATTTATACACAATTTATTAGATATAATCTCTGGATATAATGTATATGATATTTTTGGCATATTTATTGTTTTCCATTTAATTTCTTCATGACAAAATATATTACGTATGATATTTAATGGACCTGATAGGTGTGGGATGCTGAATGTTGATTCAATTAGAAATGCCCTAAGGGATATAAAATTTTTGCTATATATGTATATATATATATAATGTAGAAAGTCTAATAATATCAAATTAACAAGGCAAGTTTCGTTCATCAGGGTATCATCAAGAATGCACCAAAAGAATTAGAATCGCTTAGACCTTTTATGTTTCGAACGAACAAGGAATAGAAATTGCTTCGGGATTGTTCGGCTAACCTCAAATACTGTTTATTGAATTTATAAAGCTGCTGGTCGCCGGACAAAGCCTAAGTGTAGTTTCCTGCGCGCCCGAAACAATGCTCCTGCATATAAAATAAATAGGCGATTCTGATTATTTTGATGCATTCTTGCTATCATCAGGGACGTATAGAAAATCATTTTTGCAAAAAATTTTAAAAACACGCTTGACAAATTGAGAGAGAAAAGATGATTTAACGTCTTCAAGGAAATTTCGAACTTCAAAGGTTTCTTGAAAAACAAGCTAAAATTCTTGGCGAATTACTGAAAATGATGCTAAAAGAGTTCGTTTGATTTATAAAAGGGATGATTATCTAGATTATCGTTCTTCAAGCGATTCACAAAGTGGCGTTTCGGAAATGATACAAATTAACCGGAAGGCATATAGCCAACTTCCGGTTACAACGGAATTCTGGGAAAACTTTATTTCAAAGAAAATTGAGTTGAATTTTCCAGTACTTAACATTATTGTATCAAATCAAAAAAGAGGGGTTGATTGGATTTAGCAGAGAATATACAAACAATTCTACAATGCAAGCATTCTTAATTTACCGGGCAGTTTTGTATCCCTAGTCGGGTAGGGCCTAGAACTAGTAGAAATAATCTATTATACAAGTGATTGCCGACTATTTACCCAATTTATGAGTTTTTTCTTTTTTTAATTTGTACAAAAAAGGACCAATGAATACATGGTAAACATCACAAATTCAACAAATACAGGACAATTTGTATTTATGCAGTAATGATATTATCAAGACATGAACAATTGGCAATTCTTACCGATTGTAATTTTTCTTGAATTTTTTTCGAAAAATATTTTAATTCTTTAAATTCTTTTACTCGCTGTCTCTTTTACGTTGTGATAAAATAAAATAAAATATTTTACCTGATTCGTTCCCTGTACTTGGGCTTGCATTTGTGACTTCACCAGCAGATTCATCTCTATCAGAATGGGGTGATGATGGTACAGTCATCTTGGTTATGCTTGGTTGGGTAACACTCTGAAAAAAGGATATAAGTTGCTTAATGTTTATCGGGTATAAATGTTTGATCAACCTAGTAAAATTCACCCTACAAGAGACAATAAATGTGGCTAAGTTAATCAAAATATTGAAAGTTTAGTGAAATTCTTTTGATTGAATATTCATTTTTCAGTTAAATGCTGAATTTAGGAATAAATTTAATATTCATTTTACACGCTCAGCACTTGATAGTGTAGTCTACCTCTTTAAGACAAATGACATTTTGACAAATATAAATAAGATATTTGGGTTGGGACTAAGTCATGTGATGGAAAATGTGTCTATACGGGGTCTCCTCTGAGGAGGAACAGACGTGCATCATCGGTTGTTAGCAAGAACGTTGCCAGCAAGTACGAGTACATCCAGTATACACCATTGTAATTTGAATAAACTGGGGACCATAATTTTGTGGCAGGGGTATTAAGCTCGAATCCATGACCTTCCGATTATGAGCCAAGCCTCTTACCAACTGAGCTATTCCGAATTTTTATATACACGGTCTACAACTGAAACAAATCATACAAAACATCCAACGATTACAGTAATAAAGTTTCTGAAAAGAAAATAATTTAATGGGGATTTAAATGACTATTATTTAACATTTCGATCGAATCTAGGACCTTATCCAGTTTCCAATTAGTAAGAAAGTTATTAGATCACGAATAAAACCTCCAATGTGCTGAAACCAACAAAACGAAAGAATCACTATAAATGTGCCTAACACATATAGAAATTATTTTATTTTCTCTGGGATTGAAATTGAAGAAAAAAAATAACAACATTATCCAAGCATTTCAATTTTACGCTAAAAATAGATCTAGCTCATCTGATGTCCCTGTGAAACAGTAAGCAGATGCCAGAGATAGGTATCTGTGGCATTAACCAATCAAAACACTTTTTTCTATTGACGTATGATTGATATGTGATTTGTCAACCTTATTGTTTAACAGAAGCAGGCTTTTATGAAGTCATATTATACTAGCGGTGGAAGTTCATTGTTTATATGGGTTCATGACGACATCAAAATACTTATGACGTAATGCAAAAATTAATTAAAAATGAGAAGCGCCATGTTTGTCCCCGAAACTTCAATGATATCACTTACCGGAAATGAATATCACTGAAATCACTGAACTTATAATCATATCCTTTGGATTTAAACATGGAATATTATTTTCATACCAAAAATACTATCTAAAGTATCAAGACAGGTACATGCTATTAAACGTTTTCCTTGCTTGCCCTTTATGACCCTTGAAAATGCATTTTTGTATACTGAATACCTAAAACATGAAAAAATTAAATAGGTTCAAAACAAAATAAAGACTTTTAAGCGGTTTTAAGCATACTTGTAGTCTAGGCCAGACCCAATGATATTGAATTTTACACAATTCATCGGGTTTAAGTGTAATAGAACAAAGTGTAAACAAACAGCAATACAACCTTTTTACCTTATATTGAACAGATATTGCGCATGCCATGGGCATCTAATAAAGTTTCGAATCTTGCGTTCTCTAAACATCAGAGGGGTATTGATTCTGAAATAATTAGATCTTGCTCGGGGAAGCAAAAGATTTAATTCCACAACTATGTGTTTTAAACTGCTCTTAAAGTGCCCGAAGTTTTGTACTGCATTCAAAACCGTTTATGGCAGAAAACTGGTTCTTACCTTTCAAAGTGTAAAATTCTTGGGTGTCAAAGTGTAAAAATATTCAGTTTCTCCTTGTTAAACATTTACAGATTTTACAGATTATTTTGTATCACATACTTAATCCTTATTCTATATTCAAATTGTTCCACTTCATTTCAAATTCATCTAAATGATTTTACTAGATTCCCTAATTCCTTGCACATATCATATTAACACTAAACATTTCACGTAACTTTACCATTCCAAATCCATAGCTATTTTTAAAAGAACATGATACAAAATTTCGTAAAAATATTTTGTCCATTATACTCAGCTTTTCATAACAAATGCTCGCTCTAATTCCAAAAAAATATAATAATAGATAAATTCTCACATGTAATCAAACAGCAAAAAACTACAAAATTGTGAAGTACGAAATGTACAGCGAGCCCATGGCCATGTCACATTTTATAAATATTATGATAATCAGATAACATACAACTATAATCGATAGAATTTTGATCAATAATTTCCCAACATTATTGATCAAGCACGGTGTATAATATTGCATGCTGAATGTATATAATATGACTTTGTTAGATATCAGACTGGAGTGTTTTTTGAAGGGGTAGAAGACAGAAGTACAAATATACATTTTTATGGAAATAATTCTTCGCCTTGACCTTCATTCTATCAGAGTTTTTAAAGCCTCTGATCCACAGGATCCTTAACTGAGTTTCAGATTTTTGCTGATTATAAGCTCTTTCAGCTTATCAGTTCGGGAAACTGGTATTTTGGTGCCACAATTCTGGTGCGCCTCCCTGTAGAACAACATAATACATGTAGTGCCATTTCGTTGATAATTTTGCTCTACAGAGCAATACATTGGGGCCCTCAACAGAATTTTTTCATTTAATAAAATTTTACAAAAAAACCTAAATTTAATTTATTTTAATTTTATTTTGTTGTTTTAAACATGGGGAACAATATTGGCTATAAGCAATGTGCACGGTTTCAGGTTTCACGATATCAAAAAATATGGTGTATAAGACGCCATTATATTGTTCTCTACTCTATGGAGACTGCCCCATAGGGAACCATAGGACCAGTTTCACGAACTGTTCTGTTACTATCATACCCGAGTCCATTTTACACGAAATCTTTAAAAAGGGTAAATTAAAATTTCATGGGCAGAAACACAACAGTAAAATTTCATGGGCAGAAACACAACAGAAGACACTTTAAACATAAATTATCATAGTAATTCAAGTGGAAGTAAGTGAAATATGTTTTTGTGCTCAATCTCTATATCGTGTCTTGAGTGATTAAACGCAAAATTAAATAACATTCCTAATTGGAAAAAATACATGACTGCAAAACTTGTATCAGATTAATATCTGCTCCAAAATTGCACTCCTGGTTACCTTATTACTATCTATTTTTGCAACCGGTTTTAGAAAAAAATAAAATAATTTTCCATTGCCATATATTAAAAATTAATAATTCAATATATGAAACTGATTGTGAAGGCAGGTGCAGCACTTATTTTTGAAACTTTGAAGTCAATTAAAAATCCATATATGCATAATTCAGGACTACAACTTAGAACAGACTCCATCCATTTTTTTATATAATAATTTTCAATATCATGGAGATTCGAAAAAAAGAAGAGCTTTCCAGCTCACAATCGCGTCATAAAAACCATCAACATAATCTTTCTGCCGTTTTAAATTATGGTAACAAAAATGTTTGGCAATCACATTGTACCGGTATTCAGTGTATACAGTTGAAGATTTACACAATCTTTCACGTCTACTTCATAGATAGGGCTCTCATACAACGAAGTGAATCAATAACCGTCTATTAGAGCCGACAAAACATAATAGCTCATT
>JAXIUW010189514.1:0-12155 GCA_035591015.1 Cephalothrix simula
AGGGCTACTTACATGGGACCAGTTTCCCGAACTGGGATGAGGATACAAAGGTCACAATTTTTTATTAAGAGCTAACGTTAAGTGTGTTAATTTATTTAAAACATCATTAATTTATTTTAATCTGTTAATAATGATATTAATCAAAATGTAGGCCTAACCGTTATTGGTTAATTTTTTTTTTTAATTTTTAACCCTAACAAACATACCATCTTCATCACGCACAACTCCTTCACGTGACTTAGAATCAGAGTTCATGCTGTACAAATATATATAGAAAATGTTTCAAATATATAAATGACTAAACTAAGCGGACATATTTAGAAATTCCGCGTGGAAATTCATGCCACATGCATGCTGGTCGAAAATTCATTATTAGCAGTGGTATCAAACTACCAATTACTTTTAACTTTGGTACCAAACAACCAATTTTTGTTCCAACGCTGTGGTGTCGTTCGCCGAGAACCGTGGGGATATCAGGTGGGATTACAAGTGGAAAATTGCATTGCAGACAATTGATAATATACACATGTGAACATGTAGCAGCAATTTATAAATATATACAATAGATCGAACCTTATATTTCTATTCATATTCATTATAGTATCGAAAACCGGAAGTTAAAATTTCAGTTAAACGTAATTCCCAAAAGCTGATCGCTAGGTTTGCCTACGATCAGTCCCAAACATAACTTTTCTTATGATTTCTTCAATATTTTTTCGAAGTCAGCTGCACCTATTGATATGATGTTATCTTTATTAAGTTTATAAAAAAAGATCGGAACTTTTTATAAAAGGGTAGGCCTATGGAAGGGGTCAACTAAATGGGATATCACGCCTGTTTAAAGGGTTGACGTCTAATACAACGAAATTTTTCACGTGGCTTTCACAATGTAAACAAAACGTTTTTTATTTTTTACATCGATGATTAGTCGATTTCTAAGCTTATGTATCGTTGACTGATTGGCTCAGTTTACTGAAGTAGTAAAGAGCCAATCAGATCAACGATACATAGAAATCGACTATCGATGTAAAAAATATAAAACAGGACTCGACATCACCGAGTGATCATGGCTTAATCCCAACTTTTCCGGTTTATTAGGCCTATATTCTTATAATACATTCAAGAAGACACTCTCATGTCCGTTTTTCTTATAGGCCTAATTAGCTCAATAATGAAATTATACATGTAAAAGAATGTTTGTTTCATTCAAGGTGAATTACAGTTTTGCGTTAACAGAAGTTTAAGTCATTAAGTATGTGACCTTGGGTTATAATTGGTCAAAAGTGACCTCATGTTATTTTTCTGATCTTAGTTGGGCATCAATTTTGAGAAATATAAAAGGTAATACTGCAACAATAATGAATCTGGCCTTAGCTCACTTCCCGCCAAAAATTGGGTTGCGTCGGTTATCCTTGGGACGGCAGAAATGCCCAGCCGGGATCGGGTTCCGTTGAAAATGGAAGCTAGATCGGGATCCTTGCCGTGATCGGAATCATAGCCTTGGCGGGCGGGATCGATACCCACCTTTCTAGATATCTAGACCATTTAAGGATAAGGATGAGCACGCATTTTATGACCTTTTAAACTGGGTAATTGGAATCCTCTTTAACAAAAATAATCCGACTGAATTTGTTGAAATTTTTGGCGAAAGGAAAAAAATGAACTCCCAATACTATTTATCTAATCGAAGGATTTATCAACATTTATATATTCTACGGTTTTGACTCGTCTGCTCTTTTATCTTTTTTCCGCTCACCGCCCAAGAAAATGAAATCGGTAATCCATGGCCAACAAATTTAACAAAGGCCTAAGCCTGATCAAGCCTTTATAGTGGAACACTCACAATGTACAATTATAGGTAATACAACAGTCGACAGGCTTGGTGCATACCGTCGATACCGTACATGTACATTAAAAACCCTATTCTTCTTAGGTCCTTCAAGAATGGTACCGGTGTTAAAGGGATGGGTGTCCCCAGGTATTAATGTCATGCCAGCCCCAAAATTTGTATAGTCACACAAAAGAAGCTCTGGTTTTAAATGTTCAAACTGGGGATAAATGTCCTCTCATTTTGTATAAGGGCCAAGGCCGGGACTTTAAAACCTAGGGACACCTGTACACAAAAAAACATCAAAATCCACACGTTGCATCATGTTGATAAAAATAGATGTTTTTATTATTTTTGATAAAAAAAAGCTCATCAAAGCTGCTGCCAACTATAGAACTATACAATATACATAGGAAGCAACATGATAAAAATCGGAAGGTCGTAGATATGAGACGAAAAGCATGCCCCCTGTTTTCACAAAGGCGGGGGTTAGACCCCCGACTGTACATTAGATTCCATCCAGATTCCAGAGACAAAATCAAGTGCTAAATACCGTAGTGAACTAACGGGTTTACCAACACAAGATCGGAAGGGTGGGGGGGTAGCCATGAAAGAGAACATTAGTATCCTTTAGTAGACCAGTTCCTAAGGATCCAAAATCAATACACTGTATATATTTCCAAAAAATTTGAAAATTTGTTCTGAAATAAATTTTACACGAGAAGGGAGCTTTGGGAGAAATTTAGCCACCAATGTGATCTAATCTTAATCTTAATTGGTTCTTGCGAGGTCATCAGAAAATTGCCAATAATTAGCATACATGTATGATCTTAAATTTTAGGTATCTTAGTCATCTTTCTCTAATACAGCGTTATAATTTCTGGGGAAAAACGAAAACACATGGATCCACATGTCCTGAGATGTCTAAGTGACGATCCAATCATCAAAAATGTTTTAACGTACAATCAGGAGCGGGAGTTCCCCCTCCGTACGATTCATACATTATTATGTAGGCTTTTTTAGCATTAATTGCTATATAGCCCATTATAAAAAAGGGCTTCTAAAATGTTGGTTATGGGAGAAATGAAAGAAACTAAAACATATGAAAAAAGGTAGGAATGTAGATTTCAAGATAGAAAAATTGAATGAGATGATTAACAAGTAAATGAATGGGATACAGGGATACACATAAGTGCATATATGCCATAAATGCACGTACGGAGGGGGAACGCCCACACCGACACCTACATCTACAAGATCTGCACATTTTCATTTTAAATTCATTTGTGATATTTCTAGAAGTTTTTATACCTTTAAGAACTTTCCATTTTTGTTGCACTTTTTTTAAAATCAGCGTCCCTTGAGGGGGGTGGGTTACTCATTTCTAATGACCTTCCACACAAAATCAAAAATTATTATGATACAAACGGTTAAACTCAAAGAACATATTCGTTCCATATCTTTGGTTAATTAGAGGCACGTTGTCATTTGCATAATTAGCCGACGCAAGATATACAAAATGAATATAGACAGTTGAACCACTCGCTAAACGGATATCAGCTATCGGTCCAAAGTTATTCAACAATTCGTGTAAAAAGTTTCTGTTGCAGAATTCAGGGGGCACACATTTTAAGACCACAAGTCCGGGTCTAAAATCAAAAGGAATTGTATTTAAAAATCTCGAAACCTCAACTGGAGTATTGAATACTGACGAAGGTATGATCGATATTCCTGCTGTCCCGTTCAACATAAATGCAGCTCGAGCCGCTTCCTCATAATAAAACTCAAGAGTGGCACCATTGTGGCTCATCTGACTTACTAGAAAGGACCCAAAACGATTGAATAAATGCAATTTATGGAGTATTAGGCCACGACCTAATAGCATTACATCAATGTGCCTAACCAGAGCTCTATTAAGGTTATCAATATTATCATCACTAAAATCGGTTGCATGATTAATTCTCACTGATTGTTTAGGTTGGTGATATTTTCCTGACTTTCCAGGGCTTGATTTTCCTGTAGAGGATGTTTTATTATTTCCAGCTTTCTCCGGATCCGTATGATGTGATGATTTGGATTTTTTCGTATCTTGATTTGATACAGTCTCAACGGCATCTAAAATAAAAATCATCTGATTAAAAAAAGTCATTCTTTTGCATTTTCAATTCAATTTCGCAAATATTGCATGTCGCGGATCACGTATCCACAAATTTAGATAATACGTGATTCGCGTATCCGTTAGGGAATACGCGATTCACCTATCCGCAAGTAATTTACCCTATTAGCATGTCACCTATCCGTAATGTAAAAATTTTGACTAAGGATCGCGTGTCCACATTTTATCAAGACGTACATGTAGCCGTAAATCCACGAGTCGCAAGTCTCAAATCACGTAATCGCATGCGAAAGAATACTCGATTCGCGTATCCGCAAGTCGCGTATTTGCATATCGCATATCCGTAAGTTGTCAAATTTTGTCACGACCTGGCTGTACGCAAGTCGTAATTCGCAATCATAATCATGTATCCGCAAGTTGAGAAAACGCGATTCGCGTATCCTCAAGTCACGCGTAAGGATTTCGCGTATCCATATGTTGTAAATTACCTGACTGGATATTCAAAAGTCGCAATTCGCAAATTTGGATGTTGGTGTTAATTTTATGTTGTAACATTTTGACAAAGGCATTAGATGCACATCCGCAAGTCGTAAATCGCGTATCACACATTGTATACGAATAAAGCTGTATTTTCACAATCTTAATGTGCGGATACGACTTGCGGATCCATCATCTACATCTAGAAGCCTTATGATGCGGATATACTGTGTGGAAATTAAGATAAACCAGGTCTTGGTCAAAAGTACAGATACATAAACATGCAAATACATGATGTGCGATTCGCCGAGTGATGTAAAATTCTACCAAGACCTACATGTAGCTGCAAATCCGTAATCCCGCATCGCGTATCTGCATATTAGGGAAGTCGCGTATCTGTAAGTTGTAAAAATTTACCTGACTATACATCTGCAAGTCGCAAACCGTGGATAGCGTATCCTCAAGTCGCGAACCGATTATTTGCAAGTCACAAATCCGTGAATCGCATATCAGAAAGTCGCGTAACCGCATACTTAAAGCTTTTAGTATGCGGTTACGCATGAATATCTGTAAGTCGCAAAATAAAAGGTATCAAAATAATTACCTAATTGTTTATCACTCTTCTTTTTTTCACATTGACTTGAAGCACTATTTACAGCTTTTGGTTTTCCACATTTAGAATCACTTTCAACCTTCGGTTTTTCACATTTATTGGGCACAATATCATCTTTACCCTTCTGTTGCTTGCATAGGTTGGAAGCACCAACATCATTATTCGGTTTGTTACATCGATTGGCAGCACTTACACCAGTATTAGATTTCACACATTGATTGGATATAGCCTTACCAGTCATCTGTTTACCACCTTGATTTGATGCGCTATCATCAACGTTTGGTTTTTTACCGTGATTGGGCTTACTTTCAGCACAAACCTCTGGCACATTGCATCGGCTGGATGCACTAAAGGCCTTCTTTGGTTTTTCAGATATGTTTAAAACACTAACATCATAATTCGGTTTTACACATTGACTGGGTGAAGCATCATCTTTTATCTGGTTATCAATTTGATCAGATGCACTACATGTATCACCAACGTTTGCTTTTTCACACTGATTAGGCACACTTTCATCGTCAACATTCTGCTCTTTGCATTGGCTGGGTACACAAACATCAGCCTTTTTTGGTTTTTCACAGAGGTTGAAAACACTGACATCAGAAATCGGTTTCTCACATCGATTTGAAGCGTTATCAGCATTAGCTTCCACAAATTGATTGGATGTAGCAAAATCAGTTAACAGGTTATTGCCTTGATTTGACGCACTATCATCAACCTTTGGCTTTTCACACTGATTGGGCACACTTTCAATTTCATCATCAACATTCTGCTCTTTGCATTGGCTGGATGCACAAATATCAGCCTTCTTTGGTTTTTCAAAGAGGTTGAAAACACTGACATCAGAAATCGGTTTCTCACATAGATTTGAAGCGTTATCAGCATTAGATTCCACAAATTGATTGGATGTAGCAAAATCAGTTAACAGGTCATATCCTTGATTTGATGCACTATCATCAACCTTTGGTTTTTCACACTGATCGGGCACACTCTCGTCGTCAACCTTCTGCTCTTTGCTATGGCTGGATGCACAAACATCAGCCTTCTTTGGTTTTTCACAGAGGTTAAATACATTTACATCAGAATTCGGTTTCTCACATCGATTTGAAGCAATATCAGTGTTAGGTTTCACACATTGATTGTATGTAGCAAAATCAGTTACCAGGTCATCACCTTGATTTGATGCACTATCATCAAACTGTGGTTTTTCACATTGATTGGGCACAATTTCGTCATCGGCCTTCTGTTGCTGGCATGGGATGGATGCACTAAAGTCAGCCTTCTTCGGTTTACTTACTGATGAGGCCTTCTTTTGTTTGTCACATTTATTGAAAACACTAACATCTGAAATCGGTTTCTCACATCCATTAGAAGCATTATCAGTATTGGGTTTCACATATTGATTGGACGTAACATCATCTGTTATCATGTTATCCCCTTGATTTGAATCACTAACATCAACCTCAGGGTTTTCGCATTGATTCGGTGAAATTTCATCATCAACTTCCGCATTTATGAATTGATTGGATGTGTCATCGGAATTTAGTTTCTCACATTGATTCGATTTACAATCATTAACTATAGTTAGCTTTTCATATCGAGTTGAAGAACCTTCATCAACCTTAGAGAAATTTTCATGATCACTTTCATGATCATTCCGAAGTTTTGCTGTAAGATTACTTGACTCATTGGATGACATCGGTTCACAGCTCTCATTACTTTTATGTAGCTGTGAAATGGAAGTGACCATAGAAATTTTAACGTCGCTACTTGATATTTCTGACATCCGAAAAACTGGTAAATCACTGGATGATGAAGATATTGTTGATGACACCTCTGCTTCCGACAGTTTATCACTGGATACAGACAGTCGGTCGGAAATATCTGGCATTTCTTTAGTGCAGTTTTTGAATCTTCCTGATACTTCAAAGTCTGAAGGATTATATGAAGGATTTTCATTGTCTTCAGAAAGATTAATTTCAGTTTTGTCTCTCTCTGTAACATCAACATGATTGTTACCAGACAGATCATTAACTTCTTTTTTGAGTGGAGAGTTGACACAATAAATATCACCATTAAAATTGGTGTTTTCAGTTCGTTCACTCTTAATAGATACAGCATCGTGTATATCATCACTTAAACGTTGACCATACAAAATACCTTGAATCGGAATATCATAGGTATTGTTATCGTTATCAACAATTTCATTCTTAACAACTAAGGAGTCTTTTTCTGGCTCTAACGTTGCATTCACGGGTTCACGATCTCTACAAATAGTAAAGCCATGGGACGAAACATCACTGGCAATAGATTCAACTTTTTCTATTAAACAAAGCTGAGATGATTTGGTGTTTACATCAGCAGTATCCGATTGATTTGGCAAAGAAAACTTGGTTGATTTCATTTCTACGTCGGAACTAGATTTGGAATTCAGCTTCTCTATCTTTACATGTACGTCGGAATCTGATAAGTTACTACCGCTACTTCTATTTATCTCTTTCACCTTCTTTATTCGTTTGATTTCCTGATATGTACTAGAACGACTTTTTAAGCGTTTCTTCTTCGGAAGCTCACACTTAAAATCATCAGAATCATTTTTAGAGTCCAATAACTCAACTTTTGGTAAATCATAACCATTCGCAACATCATCTAATACTTGATCAAGATTTGATAATTGCTTTTTCGTGCTCTTGAGTTTCGATGGTGGACTGTCTTGGGAAGAGGTATGAGGAGTATTATCATCCTTGAGTTTCCTTTTCTTTTGCGATAAAGGAGATCGAGCACTGAAACAATATTTTTGGCTTGTAATCGGTGACTTTGACATGTTTGCGCTATCAGTACGAATCGGTGACTGATGAGTCGGGATTTTGATTTTAGATTTTTGTGAATCGCAATATAAATTCGATAGAGGTGATCGATGCAGTCCAACGATATTTGTAATCGGTGACTTTGACACGTGTGCGCTATCAGTACGAATCGGTGACTGATGAATCGGGATTTTGATTGTAGATTTTTGTGAATCGCAATCAATTCTCTTAATCTTTTTCTTCGATAGAGGTGATCGATGCAGTCCAACGATATTTGTAATCGGTGACTTCAATAAGTTTCCTTTATCAGCACGAATAGGCGATTGATAATCCGATTCAAAATCCGATTTTTGGGAATCAGAATCAAGTTTTCTTCTTTTACTTTGGGTTAATGTTATCCTTTTACGATTAATAGGTGATGGAGACTTATTACCGCTACTAGTAATTGCAATCGGTGACTGACACAAGTTAGTTTTATCGCCAATAATCGGTGATCCGCATAGTGTTGAATCAGATTCGAACGAATCGGTATCGTTAAAATCTGATGACGAACCACCAGACTTTTTGAAATCAAAGTCTTTCACACTACTATCTGAAATCTTTGCGAATAATTGTTTAAAAACATTTTTTAAAAGCACTGCATCAGTGGCCTTAAATTCTTTATCCTCCTTATACTTATTTGCTTCATCAACTGAAGAATCACTTTTATGTCCTTCTAAGTCAGTTATAAATTTATTGATTTTCCAATTAATATCGACATCAATCGACGTCGCAAAGGTGTCGTTTTTATTGCGTATAGCTAATATTGAACTTGAATCCAGATCATCGTGTACCATATCTGTATGATTCGTATCGAGTTCATCAAGAATTGCTTTGGTCGGATTCGATTCAATTTCATCACAAATGGCTTCTGTCTGACTAGAATCAAGTTCATCGCGGACAGCTACTGCCTGACTCATATCAGGTAATGTTGAACCACTGTCCGAAATATCAGCAATTTCAAGAATGCTTATCTCTGGAGGATCTATTTCAATAGGTGACGGGCATTGAAAGTCACTATCGTTGAATGCCCTATAAACAAAATCACGTGATTTTCGGGCATGCGTTATTGGCTTTGCTTTTTGATTTACGGGTTCATTCAAATGGGAAGGATTCAAAATTTGATCAGTAGAACTTTCGGAAAGCTGATCAAAATCAAACGCATTACTAATATCAGAGCTGCTTTCATTGAAGTCAAGTGATCTTTTGCCATCGGCATAAGTTATGAAGGCTTTTTGAGAGCGGTGTTTTGGTAATGATGGCGCAATAACATTTGAAAAAATTTCTGATTTTAAATCCACTTTTTCTAAAACCACAGAACATTTTTTAGTGTTAACTTTTTCTTTTTTATGCGGGCCATCGACACTATCAAAGACACAGCGGTCCTGCAGCGAAATAGTTGGAGAAGATAACTGATTATCTGAATTACTATAAAAATTATTATCTCCTGAATTACTCCTATTTTCAAACTCGGTAATGTTCATTGATTCATGAATAGATACTCTTTCTTGTCTAGATGCAGGGACTTCTTGAAGATCTGCTTCTGTAGTAACTATTGTCGGCTCTTCACTTGGAACAATTTCTTTAGGGGTTTGTTGATTACGCGCGGCTTGAGTAGAGATAGAAACCACATCAGTCCCGCTATAATTTCCCTTCAGAGCATCAACATGAATTTCAACATTCATAATATTTTGATTATGATCGCAAACATTTGCCAAATTTTCGAAAGAAACATTATTATATGCATTAATCAGCTTAATAACTTCACATTTGGTGACTTCTATCAAACGATCAATGAATTCAACGTTTGTTTCGTAAGACGTATGGGGTTTAGCAGTCATAATGTCTTTTATTATGTCATTCATTTCATCTAAAGTTATTTCAACTTTTAGATTACTTTGCAGTAAATTTACTGCAGACATGAACTGATTCATTAAACGAAAGCCGGTTAAACCACAAAACTTATGTTGTTGATAAGCCTTAACTAAGCAATTAAGCATAAACTTGGTACTTCCCCTGTCCTTAGGAGATACACTTTGGGTTTTCTGAAGCTTCGTGAAAAAGCAATCGTCAAAAATGGCTAAAAACTCAAGTTCATTGTCGCGAAACATATTTTTATCTTTAACATAAGCGATAATTTCCTTTTTCAGTTCAATGTCATCACGTAATTTTTCCTTCTTTAATCGGAATAATACTATAATGATTGTTTTTATGGTCTCTAAATAATACTCCTTGACCAAGGTATTTGTAGCTGGTTTGGAAAGCAACTCTTGCAAATCATTCAGCACCATTCTTGAGTCTGGAAAAAAATGTAACTAGTTATTCAGTTATTCAAACAGCTTCTATTTTACGTATACAAAATTATCTTAATCATGCGCCATTTGACTTAAAACTGCCCAATTATAACCTCACAGACTGAGTTAAAAATACATGTATTGCCCTACACAAATGTGGCATAATTATTTTGACATATACTGGTGTAACAGGACTCCGTGATTGCAGTGATTGGTGACCGGCTTACATACAAAACTTATATACTTAGCAGGGTCACTAATCTCTACTCCGGTCACCTAGTACTGGCTTCTTTCGTGTTGCCTATACAAAATGTATACAGCGGTCAGTAAGCCCTGGCGGTCACTTAGTCCTTTTACACCGGTACTATTAATGTACACGAAAAATACGAGAAAATTTCGGCCACCCCTAACGATTTTTAGGTTCGGTTAGAACAAAATTAACCACAAGACTTGCAGATATGGGTGTATCTTAGGATATGAGAGGTGTGTCTTCTCTCTAGTATGCAGATAGACAAAATACGGATCCAATACGCGTCTTGCGAAATATATAAATCACCTGACAACATGGGAATGAATATTTAAAGATATTATGGAACGTTTAAAAACCTTACCATTATTAATATTCATTTCTTCAATTGGACTAGTTTCAGTTATATTTTGGCTATCCATCATTATAACTGAAAAAAGAAGAAAATTTACAAGTTTTAGAATCAAGTAAAATTAATAAAACTGTACCAGAAACTACTTAATTTAATATTTCCAGTGTTGGAAAATATGTATCCCAACAGTCGTAGATGACAATTGATCAATATCAGTATCACCAAAAATGAAATTCAATATTCGCAAACATTTTTGTATTGTGCATGTAGACAATCATCTATAGTATATAAAACTGCAAGTCAAATATAAGTGACTTGCTTAATTGCATTTAGAACATCAGGTAACATCGCTTAAGCGTTTTTAGATGTCGGCTGTTAATTTTGAATGTTGATCTCAATTTTGCCACGATGGGGTGCTTACTATACATGTACCGGTACCTATTTTGAGTAGAGTTTATCACCTAAAACAGTTTTATATTTGACATTGTCACATATACATTATTCGGGTGCGATTGGGTGAAATTCTCACCTTCTATGATGGGTGGGCTAGCGGCATGGAGGTGGAGTGTAGGGTCTTTTACTGTTTTCCCACCGAGGGGTTCGGATAATGGGTGGATAACGTAACTCTACAACGCTATAACCACCAGCCCCTGCGGAGACTTTAATTGACTAGTGCTTTACCGCTAAGACAGATAGAAATCTGTAGATTATGAGACTAACTCGTTTTTCTAACCACCAACAACATGCCAGTTCATGGACCAATTTGGGAACTTTGCCAATTCCCGAATCTGATTGATAATCCCCCATTCTCCCCTTACCTATTCAAAGGGGCATGCCACATTTTATCTTCCCATCCTCCTATTACAACAGTTCACATTTCCCACTTTAAGCAGTTAGTGTTATGTTGGTTTACAAAATATTAGCAAGAATTCATGATATTAGTTAAACGAAAAATTGACTATAACTAAGACAATAACTAAGATATAAAATGCAGTCCCACACAGGCACTACCTAAAAGTTCAAGGGCCAAGAACATAAACTAAAGATAGAGATGATCAACGGATTGAATCAAGAGGAATTAGAATCACCAATCATTTTATATGCAGGTGCATTGTTTTGGGCACGCAAGAAACTACACTATTTGGTCTGTGGCTTTGTCTGGTTATGATTTGATTTATTAAATTCTATATTCTCTTCATCCAGCATCTTACACATGACATAAGGTCTTATGAAAGTTAATGGCAATAAAAAATTTCAAAATTTTCAAAAGATAGTTGGATAAGATAAGATCAGGGGGGTTGTCAGAATAGTTTCATACTCCGACCTCGGTTTTGAAACGGGGTCTCCAACTCACATTCTTGATGATATGAATATAATCATGT
>JAXIUW010189625.1:0-12147 GCA_035591015.1 Cephalothrix simula
TTCGGAACCGAGACCGAACCGAACCGAACCAAATTCATATACAACCAACCGAACCGAACCGAAATGAATTCGTTGACCGAACCGAAAAAAATTGACCAAACCGCTTTCGGTTCGGTTTCGCACACCTCTAATTAGTAACCTATAGTTTACAAACTTAACCTTTAGTTTTCAAACAATCTCCATACATGCATTCATCCTTCAGTCATTCACATCAGATGATCAGAGATTTAAGATACATCAAATTATTAGATAAATATGGCAATATCATGCCAATTTTTAAAAGTCATGAAATAATTTTTTTTTTCAAGTTAACATGAAATTAAAGATTTTAAAGAATTCCTGTTCAGATAATTTACAAGATAAATTTAAACATACTATAACGAAAATATCGAAAAAGAAAGGTATGAAATATGAAAATTCCAAACATGGGAAAACCCATCATCAGTCTATTCTAAATAAGGAGAGAGAAAACATCATTTTAGAATCGTATACAATATAGAAATAGTTAGTTAAAAGAATAGAATAGAAATTATTTAAATACAGGTATAATCGAAATCTCATTTAAACAGGATATCAATACAATATAAAATTTGAATAAAACAGATTTGAATAAAAAGAGAAATTGATTTTTTTCGTAAATCTTTGATAAAATACATTACCTGTTTCGGATTCACTAGGTTTAGGATCAAGATATACACCATCAGATCCAAGTTGGTCAGCACCGTTGATTTGTTTTGTTGGATACTGTAATAGAAACAAAAAATATTAAAATAACAATTAAATAATTGTAATAAAAATTACGGTCTATTACTAATTTGAAACCGCAAGTAAAAAAGTCAAGAACAAACTTTTAAATTTCTCTTTTTTCCATTTGTTTTTCAAAAATAAGAAACCCTTCCTGAATATCTTAGTCACATGTAGACATAACATTTTTTGGAAAATACTTCCCAATTCTCTTGAACCATGTCATATGTAACATGGTAATTTTGATAAAAATTTGTCAAAAATTTTGCAATTTACAAATGACATAGTTTAAGAGAATTGAGCAGTAATTTCGTAAAAATGCTGATGTGACTTAGATATTTAGAAAGGGTCTCCGTACCTGATTTTTGAAAAAAATGGGGAAGGAAAAATTTCAAAGTTCGTTCTCGACTTTGACTTTTTTCTTCTTACGGTTTCAATGTAGTGATAGACCTTAAATAGCAATTAAGAGCCAGTTATTTGTTAAAAATGTAATAACTGATAGATAAATTTTGGCATAATATATATATATATATACAGATTTACAAATTTTCAAAGAAATAAAGATTTACTATTTAGTACAAGCAAACCAATGAAAAAGGATGGGATATATGTATATCCTACACCAGTAATAAATTACAAATTATAATAAAGGCATTAAAAATATCAGTCTTCTACCATGGAACTTTCCTCGCATGTGGAGAGGAAGGGTAATTTCTTTGTATGAAATTTTTAAAATGTTCTATAATCCATAGCAAAAGTCAATAAATCTAATACTAATAGTAATAGTTGCATATCATTACACAAATGGAGGGATTTTCATACACAATCAGATCGATGTAAAAAGAAACTCCCCACCCCAGAATATCACAGTAGATTACCGGAAACTATGACACTTTTTACCCAATTGTGTATTTTATACATGTAAGAACAAAAATTTACAGTTGAAATTAAGGATTCAAATCAATCATTAGGCATGATCAAAACAAAAATTTAGTTCATATAAAATCAGTAGGAGATTTGTGCTAGAATATCAGAGATAATTGTGCATATAATTCAGGATCAGCTCATTCTGAAAAATTGATTAAAAAGGAGTTAAGGTTATATTGCCATTCCATCAAAAACACCACTTAAAAGTATGTCGCAAGCCACAAGAATAAAAGGTTTTTTTAAATGGTGTTTGAGGCGTATTTATTCAAAAAATTTCAATTTGATTACAATTGTTGCCTGAGTAGTACCATCAATGGCATTATATTTGACGTCTTTTTCAACATCGTTGGTGTTGTATTTAAACCACTTTAAAAAAGAAATAAAAATTTTGTTAATAAAAATCTGTAGATATATGAATATGATCCAATAATCAAACAATGTTCACAAATCATTATTTTAGATAACTAAATTAGCAGATTTGACAAAATAGAGAAGGAACTGCAATTTGGTTTAGCTTTTGAATCAGTGGATTATAGATGATTATAGAAATCATTGTAATGATTGACGTTGATTGATTCGGACTAACAACTATAAGTCAAAAAGCAATCCTCATGTAACTCCATCAAAGCCTCATTTTTCATTTACAATTTAAAATTTCCAACCATTATTAGTTTTCGTCAATATGAATAAAAATCCCACACAAGCGAAGGCTTTGCTGAAATCACACTGAATCGAGTGCTTTTCATAAGTCTACAAACACTTGTTATGTTACATTTTCAGTGATAGTTCCAGCATCAACATCTCTCTTGAATCTGAACGGTTTCCAATGACTTATTACATTCTTTAACAGAATTTTCTAAAAGCGAAAAGTCAATTACGTTTTAACTTCAAACCAATTGTAAGCATAAGCTTCTTATACAAATATTATAGTTTGGAATAGTTTATAATACATTTCTCATTATAAAGCACCTTGTAAAATGTTAATTAATATCTTTAGAAAATAATTTGCAATACCTTTTCACGGTCACTCCCAGGATTAACACTATTTATTCTCGGCCATTCATCTGTATCACTGTTTTGTAGACGAGCTGAAGAAATGTATAAAACGCAAATTAAAAATCTAAATTGATAAAACCATACCTATAACACATGCTTGTGCTTTTTTTAAAGTATGTGAAACACCTACATGTACAGGACGACCAAACTTTTCACAATTAGACATTATTTTGTGGACATTCTTTTTAATAACGTGATTACACGAAATTTTAACGTGTTTTTACGAGATTTTTGGTGGATTGATAAAAAATTTGGAACACATGCAATGCATTCATTGTGCATTCGGTTCAGTGTTCGGTTCAGGATCGTTATTAAGGGTTCGGAATAGAATGTCACCGGTATATGATTGCAGAAAAACAAATGTATGCTTTAATTAGTTTAAAGAAATTCAAATTAAATCTACTAAGTCTACAAATTTTAAAGTATTTAACATTCAGTTATGAAACTACGTCATAACAAATATAGTGTATATCATAAAATCATATTTTTTTATATATTCATATTTTATAATTTTTAAATATTGAATTAAAAAGATTATATATCTTAACTAGAGTTAAATGAATACATAAGGTCATGCTTTCTGGGAAGAAGGGGTTACTGGAAGGATACTGAAGTTTGGAAAAAACTACCAGATTGAAGAAGAAAAATTAACCCTTTACCATTTTATTTTAAAATGATTAAACAAAAGTTTTAAAAAATGAAACTCTAATGAGAAAATCTACGATTGACTATATTTTAAAATCAAACTAACTAAAATTTAGGTTTGTTTTAGTACAAAATAAAGAAACTAGATAATATTAGTTTCATTTTTTATAAATTATTGAATGAGGCATTCAAAAGCTTAGAAAAGTCTAAAATCACACTAGAAAAGGGTTCAAAGCATTTACAAGGCCAATTGGCCCGAAGAAAGCGTCAAAAATGTATTATTAAAAAATACTTGCGCTTGTTTAAAGGCATTGTGCCGTTTCTAGACCTTATACTGTCTAAATATCAAGAATAAATAAAATAGCTGTTACATTAACAAATACTATTACAAAATAGCTAGCTTTGAATGATGAGCATGAATAAAGAACATTAAAGGGGGAGGGGTTTAAATCCAATATAGACACCACGAAAGAAAAACATCAACCCTTTGATACCATTTTAGAGGAGATAGACTCAAGATTTGTATAACCAGTGCAGTGTTGCAGTTGTGATTTGTTTGATTTTTACATTTTTAGAGGGGAGGAATTTTAAGGAGCTACTGGAGCTATTTTATTGCTTCGTGTAATCAATGTGATGGGTTAGAGTTTAAATATGCTTTAAATGTACATTTATTCCACAGGTTATAAAAGTGAATTTTTACATCAAGCTAAGTGATTTATTATGACAGTAGTCAGTGGGTGGGAACTTACCTCGCCGTTAGTCTTTCGGGAGCTTTTATCGATTTTATTACCTAGCTTAATGAATTATTACGTTAACTTTATGCATGTATCATGCAGGGGTACTTGGTTAACCGTCTCTCTTATATGGTCATGCAATTACCAAAGATTCACAAAAACAATGAATATATATTGAATACAGCACTCCGACCTATGCGGCACTCTTTAAATGCCATGCTTAGTGACACAGCGTTTGAGATCTGGTATCGATTACATGATATACTTGAGTTGTAGGCGAGGTTTATTCTAATGATTGAAGCAAGGATATAAACACTACTTTTACCTACTCCAGAAGACATTTTTGTAATCGAAGCACCTTCTAGGGTAGGTAAAATAATATAGTACTGATTAACGAATAAGGCCATTAAATTTTTTTAGGCCTAATTTAATTATAATTAAGAGTAAATTTTTGCACAGACGGAAAATAATTATTATTCAATTTTTTATTCCAACTCATTTAAAGACTCGCCATTTGGGCTCGTTTTTTATTTTCTAACACTTATTTACACTGTCCGGAAATACTGTACTATGCCATTGACTTTTCGATACTTATAAAACAATGATATAGTTACTATGATATTTTTATACCAGATATATTTATCCATTTTGAGTGCAATGTGTATTGATGCACAGATTGACCACCACGAACTGTATGCTTCAAAATATTTTTTTTACCATTTTTATTTCTTTTAAAGCTGTAAACAACTATGCACCCGTCAACAAAATTTCCACCAGGGAAGGGTGGGGAGGTCAGTGATTTGCGGTTTTTGAAGTTATTGAATTTTAAAATTGCCCCGCATGTGGGGATAACGCTTAATTTGGTAAAAAAAACTTGGGACCAGGTTGGTGATTAGCGGCTTATTCCGAATGGGTGGTTAACGCCCAACATTTTAAAATAGAATGTCCCGGGTGGGCATTTTCCTTATACGGGCATATGTGAATAAATATATTAACATATAAAAGAATGTCCCGGGTGGGCATTTTCCTTATACGGGCATATGTGAATAAATATATTAACATATAAAATATTAACATCTTTAAATCAATTTTTATAGGTTGTACAGTTCATTATATAACATGGATTAGTGAAAAAAGATAATTCTGTTTCTGTTCCCACCCCCGGGCTTTAAGCGAAATTTTGGCGAGATTTAGCGCTCGTTTTCCCCACCCCATAGGCGGGTGATAGCGCTTTTTAAATGTAGATCAGGCGTGGTGCGAAAGCGGGGATAGCGCCGGCGTTAATGAATATTCCATCGCCTCCCTATCCACCCCCTGGAAGGGAATGCGTTGACGGGTGCATTACATTATCATATAAAATAGCCTGATGTCAAGTTAACGATCGAAAATAGCTCCCAAAAAATCGAGACGAGAATTAGCTGACCACCCACTGGTTGTGCTCAGATACTTAGAGAAGCCAGGCACGTATATACATGGATTAAGTATTGAACCTTAATCCAAAATACTAACGTGAGGTTTTTATTTTTTTCACAAAATTTCTCCTTTCTGCAATGCAAAGTGTCCAAGTTAAAATAAATGTAAAAAAGGTGAAAAATAATAATAAACAATATATTTTCTATTACTATATAAACCCGTAACCACACAGATAAAGCGGCTAAATATTCTATGGGAAATAAAGCAAATATAGTACAACCAAAGGCTCATACAAAACGATTCTAACTCTGTTTTTACAGGGAAAACTCCATTTTCAAATTATTAAAATAGAACTAAAATTTTCGTCATTTTTAATGAAGATGTTTGTTTGTGTCCTGTGTTTCGGTTCTGATCATTTGAAATCTCATCTCTCCATTCATACCCATCCCATAAACATCTGCCATTGTTTTCTATAAAAAAGTCTTGATTTAAAAAAGACTCGTTTTCGCCTCTGGTAGCCCCATTGATTAATCCTACTCGCAAAAAAACTGATCGTTCGGTAAAAATTCAATCAATATCAGGCGTCGTAAGCATGTGTTCGGACAAACAACGATCGATTTTTGACCTCCATTTTACTGCCAGTAGGATGAATTAATGGGCTAGGAGAGGTAATTTAAAATCAAGATTTCTTATAGAAAGGAATGGCAAATGTTTAAGGAATGGGTATGTATTGAAAGATGAGATTTTAAATGATCAGAAAAAGACAGAACACCAATCACTTTATTATAGATGACTAAAATTTCAGTTTGAAAATTGGTTTTTTCCTTGTACAAACAGCGTCAGATACCATTCGTAATAGCCTCTGGTACAACCAAGACGGATCAGCCCCAGGAAACACATTGTATTTGCGGGAGGCTAGCAATGTTTGGCAATTAAACTAAGAACAATATGCAATTTTAACAACATAGGGTTTATGTAACATACTAAAATCTCCCTAATAAGCGATGACGGAGGGGGAGGATTCTATCAACCATTTCTCCGAGGGATTAGAGTAGCAGATATCATTGTCTGTAGGCAAGGGAATGCTGCGCCTCCTTGGGGCCCCCATGTCCAAAATAATTTTTTAAGAAAAACAGTTTTCGATGAAAAAATAATTTGGGCCCCAAATCATTTTTTCATCAAAATTTTTTCCTAAAAAATGTTTTCCGGCCATTGGTGACTGATAGGGATAATCTGCTCGTTTGTAGCATGCACTACCTATTGGAAATTTTGTTTCTTCCGTTAGCCAATCAGTAACCAAATGAGCTGTGTTTCTTGTCATCGACTGCGCAGCAGAGTGCACTTTTAGATATTAATTTTAAGATCTATACATAGCTGGCTTTCTATTTTTTTCCATAAAAAAGCATTCCATAAAGGATTTTATTGAAAAAAATATTTTATCCCCTTTTCATTAGAACGGTCTATCCTATTTCCTATACCCTTAAGATCACTCATAAAAGGCATTAATCTATTCATCAAAAACAAGCTTTAAAGTCCCAAAAGGATAGCTCTACACTTTCAGTTTCAGGATCTATCAGCCGCCTAAGTGCTTTTAGCAAAACCCAACATATCAATTATTCAATTTGGTCAAAACCGAAATAATTATACCAGATCAGTCATCTGGTTTCGTTTGACGTTGTCGAAAGAAGTCACGTAATCGAAGATTTGTTAATTATTTACACACCAATGGACGAAAAATTTGGATCAGACATCACAAAATGATCATTTACCGCCCCAAGATCTCGAAGATCATTTTGATTAGTTACTTCAAACCGCATAATTTAGACCAAGCAGCGATGTGCCGTACCGTATTTCAGCCCCCATTGACCATGCCTCATTTTATAAAGGTTCTAGCCTGGTCCCTGGCTCATTTATATTTGTTAGCCGTCAGAATTAGACCCGGAATCAGGTCCTACCAGTCAGCCTCATGACCAAGTTTCGGAAATGGTACTACATTTATTTATTTTTCGTGAAAAATAAGCAAGTTGACCATAACACTTAAAATTTTCCAATTTTTTGAACTGTGAGTATTATAGCAGGGGGATATGAAATATCCTATCCCCTGGTATTAGGTAAAGGTTTAAGGAGGATTTCTGACAATTAATCTAGTACCACGACCGGAAGTGGGTAGTGATACTGGTGAGACCTGATACCTGGTCCAATTCTTGCTAGCATCGCCAACAAATAGAATTTGGTCAGGAGAGCCAGGCTACATATATCAATTCGTCCAAAACAAATGAAGCGGATAACGGTTATCGTAAGTTACGGTTGCCTTTTTAATATTCAGATTCATTTGACCATTGACCAATCACCACAGGTGACCTGATACTGATTTGGGAACCTATATAACAGTTGCGTCATTTGTTATCTATAATATCACGGAAAACTCTGTCGTAGATCGGTTAAGTTTAACAACAAATCGCTTTTTTACATGGAGGGGGCCGTTTTTAAAGTTTCTTCCATTCGATTAGCAAGCCTACCCAAGCTTCCAGTTCTAATGGATACCAAAATCACAAATTATCATGGCAAACCACCTATAGGAGATCGCTTTTTACATACAGGGCCATTTTTAAAGTCTCGTCTCCAATTCCGATGCACATCAGCCCAATCATTCGGTTCTACATCGAAAAAAATAATAAAACGAACATACCTTGATAACAGTCAATTGTCACACTAGTTTCAGGCCTGTGTTTGGTGTATGGAATTTCAATACCTCTCATGTCAACACAATAGCACACAGATCCCATACATTGCAGAGGTTCGAATTCTCCCTCTTTCGTACATTTGAAAATTGGAGCACCAAGTAATTTTCTAGATCTCGCTTCTTCTCGTAACCTCTCGCACTCTGTACGAGATTGTGCTGTAGTAACTGAAATAAAACACAAACTGACTTTTAATATAACGATACACTTTAGAGATAAAACTTATTATAAATCTAAATAAATTTAATTTCGAGTAATGAAAATCAATTATGTATAAATTATTATAACTGAATTTATAATTTCAAAAGTAGTATTAAAAAGGGGGTTCAGATCCATTTTTTAGTCACAGGTCGCCATCTTAATGACGTAACTTCCGGTATATTTTAGGTTTAAGAATGGATTAATATCACCGTTTTATATCAATATCAAGGTTTTATATCTATTTAAGACTGATAATCGTGATTTTAGGACAATAATTTACAGTATATATTTAAAAAAAAAGAAAAATACCGAACAAATACAATAAATTCTTAACACCAAATACCGATGCAATGCTCAGTTGATTATACAATGACGACATTTGTAATACATTAATTTTTACACATCAGGGAGGAAAAAACTGAGCATAGCAAAAGAAAACCTTTCCACATGCAAACTTAATCATTTCTATTCTAATCTTCATTATGAAAAATATTTATAAAAATTATAATTATCAGAAAATCTAATATTGGTTTCAAGTATTATAACAGAATTTGAAAATGTTATTGTTCAAAATCTAAAAATAAATAAATTATTTTAAAAATAAAATATAAATATGAAGGAACTATTCTAAGATTAATTTCAAAAAGGGTCCTATATCTGTTACTATACACAAATTAAAATAAAATTATACAATTCTTAAATACCACATACCACATTTATATTCAGAAGAAATAGGCAGAAAGTTTCCAAATATAAAATTAAATAAATATAATACAAGCTTGCAGTACCAGGAAGGGGCTCTATCGGTAACTATTTTCAAGTTTACCGAACGCGGTTAAGATACTTGTAACAAATGCATTTAGTCTCACACCTTGCCGATAGAGGGCTGGGTATAAAAACATGCTTAAATTAAAACCGGTGCGACTAAAAACCACACTGAAGCAAACCGAAATAGTATAAAGCGGACAACCCCCATTGTAGAATTTTATTACCTTGATGACGTCATCCAAAAAACGATCCCATCAGAATGAAGATCTTCTTAAACACATGGAATCCTTTTTCACAGGTTATATTTTACCAAGAGTCACGAAAAGCTATGTTAATTTTTTCGTATTAATTGAAATTACTAAAATATTAGTACTTAATAAATAATTGAATATGTTAATGAAGTAAACGAATATTTGAAGACAATGAAAAATACTTGGGTAGAAAAGTGTAGGGCCTACCTGAAACCGGGAGCCCATGCGGAACCTTATCTTCTACGAAAAAAAATCTTCATTATCTTGTATATGCCTAAATGTATAATTCATAAAACCAAGTGACCTACACCTACATTGGCGTATTTTTGTAAAAAAGATATAAATTGAGTTATGCTCTATCATTTAATTTTTAATGTAAACCAAAAAACTTGGATGAGAATTTCGTCAAAGTTTGTACATTAAAATCACCACGGTCGCTTAACCATGGAAATGATTTACGAATCGATACGATCTAAAGGCTCACCAAACTGTCCCGGAGAGGTAAGGCTTACTACTATTATTAACCTAATGTATATTTTCTATAATATAAGACATTTAAACTACTTACGTAAGTTTCCTGACTCTTAGTTTACAATATTATTATTTTAAAAATCGGCATGCGTTTTTTTCTAAAATGCCGATTAAAAAGCATGCGAAAAATTTCAAAATTATTAATTACACAAATAATATGGGTAGCTCTTCTCTAATTAATTAATTCTTAATTAATCAGTGCTAAATTAATCAGTCATGCTTTCCATACAAAGCATACGATAGTAAGTTAACCTATTTTTTTTAACAAAAAAATAACAATTTTTTGTTTAAAATACCGATCCCGCATGCATGCAATTTTGATATCAAAATACAGAAACGCCTCGAATTCGGTCACTTTACTTAATCACATGGCATTCACTAGACCTGTTACCTTTAAAAATGAATCATTCAAACCACCAACACCTTTTTAATGGCTTAAAAACTGAAAAGACTTTTACTCGAAAAAAGCTGTACAGTTATTAAAATACACCAAATTAAATATTTTTGCTTTAGTGTGAAAAATAAGTTTAATTGGATACCTATAAATTCACTGAAATTCATCGGGTTCTCTGAAGACAGACCTTTATACGAATAAACATTTTTTAATTTAGATGACAGGAAATATATCATTTGATGTTATACAAGATAATCTTTCGTAAAGACAAGAAAATATACGACATTCGTTTTTGCTTAATTATGACTCTAGGGTAAAAAGAATACGTGCTTTATACAAAATAACTTGTTTTCTTAGATACATCATAATTATTTTTATCGAAAGATATCGTTGACACAACTGAGAGGCATACATTTGAATTTGAGCCATAATAATGCTAACTAGCTATCAACGAAGATTAATTGAATATATTGTTACCTAACTTAGACGGTAATTCGATTAAAAAACCTCTCTCCTATATAAAGTATTAGATCGATACGACTCACAATTTATGGTAAAAGCCCCGCCCACGCCTTATGTGCTTCGCTTGACTGCATATTAATTTAACACTTTCCTCACAACATTTGCGCAAGCCGAAGTATAAAAGTAATGACTAAAAAAAGGTCATCAGTATCATTCTCGTTGGCTTTATATTCCAAATATGGTAATAATTCTTGCCCATTTTCGTACTTGTGTTTTTGAAAGTCGAATATATGATAACAGGATATTGAAATAAGCAGATGATAGAATCTATTTATAGTTCATATCAAAAGTATGCCTCTCCGTTGCGTCACAACACCCAATATAAAATATCATATCTATCTTATCATGTATCTTTGTTTTATCCATTGGATTGTCCGATTGCTTACTGAACAAAAATAATGACGTGTCATAAAACAGATATAGATCAACACCTCGGAAGTTTTTCGATTTGTTATGTTTTTATAGGTTTAAAGGGATGCCCCATAAAATAAAAGGACAAAAAGCTACACAAAGCGTGCAGAAGACTTACTTGGCAATGTACCTGAACTATCTGATTCCGAATCTTCGTCATCGGGCCCTGCACCCGATGACGCTGTGGTCGGCTGTCCGGATCCCTCTACAGCTGGTCCATCCTTTAAAAAATTAGAAGAAAAGTTAGAAGGGCGATATTTTTTGTTCTAGCGTGTATATATCTTGCTCAACCACGTCTGTTTAACCTGGGAATGAACTTAAGTCAAACCGTCGTACGGAGTTCATCGAAACACTGATAATTCCTATTGTTATACAGTCTTGATATTTTAAAATGTTTTACAACACCTCATTAAAACAGACATTCGAAAAAATTGTGTGCTTTATAAAATGATCTAAAATATGAAAAAATAGGCCAATGGGCGTGACGCTCACATGACGGATCACGAATTGGCTATATGGTGAAATATAAGCTATGATAGGAACCATGTTGATTTTTAATGAGCAACCATTTTGAGATTTGACCTATACTAACTCAGACCTCTGACGTCACCTAGCGGCGTAAATATTGACAAATCCAAAAAATTCCTAATTTAACCTCATGTTGATTTTTAATGAGCTATCATCCATTGAAAATAACCGCAGCTCTCTACTACCATTTTGAAATTTTACTCTATACTAACTCAGACCTATGACGTCACCTAGCGGCGTAAATATTAACAAATCAAAAAAATTCCTAATTTAACCTCATG
>JAXIUW010189847.1:0-12142 GCA_035591015.1 Cephalothrix simula
TTGCTAGGGGTGTGGGGAGCGCAGTAGCTCCCCACTTGGGGGAGGGTGAGGGGGCCTAGTCCCCCTCACGGAGCCTCACTGCCGAGGACAAAGAGCTTCTTCAATTTTGAGGAGGCGGCCTCGTCAAGACAAGCAAAAATTACTCACCTCGGAAAGGTTTCTATTCGGTAATTATCGCTTCGGCAAAACGAACAAGAATCGCCCATTTCCTAAGAGGCTTCTATTCTGGATTAACACCTCGTAAAGACAATAGCCCTGCCCGGCAAAGGGGTTATCTAGGAGTACTGCTCCGGCAAGACAAAAGCCGCTTACCCTGAAAAGTTGGGCTTCGGATTGGTATTTCGGCAAAACAAAAGCCTCCATCCCGATAAAGGAGTTATCTAGGAGTACTGCCCCAGCAAAACAAGAGCGACCATCCCTGAAAGGTACTTATCTAACTCACTGCTTGAGAGAAATTCTGGGAAGGGAGTAGCTCCCCTCATAAGCTATTTTAAGCAGATTGATCGTATTGGCGCAGGGCTTCATCACGAGCTTGCTGTAATAGTAAGGCGTTGGTTTTGTACTTCATCCGCATCGGCCCCAGCATGCCAAAGTAGGCGCACCAATGTTTAATTTGTACTCTCGTACAGAGCAGAGCGTATTCTGATGAGCCACGGCCTTGAATTTCATTGCCTAGAGCTATTTTTACTGGGCCTAGTTCAAGGTTGCTCTGAAAGGCTTGGGCAAGCAGGTTAGGTTGTTCTAAGTCTTCGCTGATTAATTTAAGACGTTCAGCTGATTGAAATTCTCTGATTGAATAGGCATTGCGCATACCATAAATGCGATTATGAGGGGCATGTTCCCAATCAAAGATGCGCTTCAAGAGGCGATAGGCCACACCGGTAAGATTAGATTCGAAGGCATTTTGTTGCTGCAGGTCGGTAGTGATGGCGTTTCTGATTGAGGCTAATCGGTGTTGATGGTAGTTATCGTTGATTTTCTGCTCAAGTTCTTGAACAATGGCCAAAGACAATTCTTCGGTTAAGTCAATGACTTTGCACCATAAATCATTAAAGGTTGTGTTGATAATCACCAGCAGTTGCTGGCTATTAATTGGCACCACTTTAAGCCAGTTAAGCTCGTAGTCTTCTTGACTGGGCAGGTTAAGTAAGGCGATTTGCTTGCTTTGTTGGGCTAGTGCTGCGCCAATTTGCTCAAGATGCTCTACAAAGTTGGGTGATTTTTGATGAGTAAGGCATTTGGTTGATGGTGAAGGTTTAAGTTTTAAGCTACTTACGTAATCAACAAAGGCTTTTTGAGTAGGAATTCTGCCACGACTAACTCCCTTGCCGGTAATGTAGCCTTCTAGGCTAAGGTCTTCCATTATGTTGCGGATGGTGGTGGGAGATAATTTTAGTTGCGACATCTTAGAGAGCGTGCGAGCACTTATAGCGGCGTCTTCGGCCACATAGTATTGAACTATCTCAAATAGTACTAATTGTTTTCTGCGGTCATCCATGCTAATTACACAGTCGGTGTGGAGTTTGTTTACGGGGTGTGGCGCAGTTGGTAGCGCGCTTCGTTCGGGACGAAGAGGTCGGAGGTTCGAATCCTCTCACCCCGATAATTGGCCTTATTATTAAGACTATCAGAGCTGCTAAGGCTTAATTGGGCTAAGTTGTGCTTAAGCAATTTCCGCATCGGTATCACCTCAAATATTTGCCTTTAGTCCGTTGGTCTTCATGCGCAGCCGGTATTAATTACTAGCTATTTGAACGGTTTATTCTTTTCAAAAGTTAGTCTGGGCAAGAAGTAACAGGCTTTACAACCATCTTCTGCTAAAATAGCACCAGTCTTGGCGAATATAAAACTATTGCAGTCAGTCTGGTTGCCATTAAAATCATCATTACATAAGCTCTAGCACGGTAAGCCATTTTACTCTAAACTTTATCACGATAATCTTTATCGCAACAATCTAGCACTATAACGCCTTGTTGTCGCTTAAACAACTGCACTATTCTGCCCCAGAGCCACCCTTGGCATTTGTAGAGCCACCATTACCCCAGCCAGACCAGCAACAGCACGCAGATAATGAACAATGTCTGCATGATCGCGTTCAAATTATGGCCAAGGCTTTAGATGACTATTATGCAAAATCCTTAGCAGCCATCAAGATTAAACTAAGAGGCGGCTATGCAACACTGCATGATCACTGCGCCATATTAGATGCAATTGTTCGGCATTGTGTGCAGTTTAGCTTTGATGATGCCCCCACCCTACACAATCAAGAAGTTCTTAACTTAGACAACCAAATCAAGCGTTTATTACAGCGCATAGAGCGCAGGATTGATGCCCAACAAATAACAATGCCTCAGTCAAGCGAGCTTGAGCAAAAGTATTTCAAGCAGATTTTTGAGCAGCAAGAGCAGCGTTATCAGCAAGACTTAGCTAAGCTCGACGAATTACAGGCACAGCAACGCTTTTATGCGCAAGGCTGCCTGCCGAAAGCCGATATTGTGGCACGGATAACAGTATTCGCTCGTGGAGGCTATGGTCGTGCTGAAGTCAGCTTAGCTTCTGACATTGACCTTGGCTATTGCCTAAGTCTAAACGGGCTCAACTCTGCCCAAGCAAAGCTACTTAAGCTGGTGGTGCAGCGGCTACAATCTGTGCTAGAGCGATTGCCCAGCCTGAAAATTGCTCAACAATACTTTGAGCTAGGCAAACCCATTAGTCGGCATGTTTATGGTCAAAGCTATCTAGATACGGCCACATCAATTCTTGAAGGTCGCTACCTTGGGGGTCACCTCCCCATTTTGCAAAAACTTCAACAGCAAATCCGAGATAGCCTACCCTATGGCCAGTACCTACGTACAAAATACGATCAGTATTTAAGACTGGGTGAGGTGCATCAATTATCTAATAATATTAAAGAAAATAAGGGCGGACTGCGTAGCATACAGATTGCGCTATGGCTGGTTGGAGTGCGCTATACAACGCATGACTTCTCAACGGCGGCATTATTAGAATTGGCCACTAAGAACGCTCTGCTTGATCAAGCTGAGCTGCGCTATGCCTTGGTGGCCATAGATTTTTTGCAGCACCTCAGAAATTGTGGCTACTTGGTAGGCACGCCCAATGCTCTTAATCAGCAAGTGTTGCAGTGCTGTTTTCAGCACGGCCAGTGGCAGTCTATACAGCAAATAGAACGCCTAAAATTGCTCACCACCGAGCGTTTGGCACTAGCCTCAAAGCTACTGATTGAACGCTTGCTTAATCAAACCTTGCAGCAGCAGTATCAAGGCTTTAACTATGTTGTGCATCTAGGCAATAGTCGTGTTTTGAGCTTTAGCCCTGTTATAGCCACAAGCGGCTCCCAAACTGACTCCAAGACCAGCGTTAGCAGCGATGACAGCGACTCAGCGCAAAGCCTCGCCAATACTAATTCAACCGCTAATACTGGCAACGCCGATGCCCAATTACTGTCTAGCCTGCTGAGTTATGTGGCTACCTACGGCTATCATCTTGATCAATCGGTGCGTAACCAGCTTTTTCATCGGTTGAGCGTTGCAAAAAAGGTTGAATTACCCTCGGCTGACTGGATAGAAATTATCAATGCGCCGTACACAGAAAGTGCCTTCAAAGAGCTTTCTGCCGTTGGTTATTTAGACTCAGTTGATAATTTTATTAGCCTGTGGGAAATACTATTGCCCGAACTGGCTGACTATCAGTATTTGCCAGACTTAAATCGGCAACTTCCCCGCCGTGATGTGTGCTTGGCGGCACTAGAATTTTGGACACAAACCATGACTTTGCTACGCCAAAATTATGCCGAAATTGCTGAACTGCTTGAACCAGAAGATTTTGAAGTTGGAAAATGGGCGTTAGTACTCGCTAGTTTAGGAATAACCACCAAACCAGCCTTGGCAGCACTGGAGCGCATTGATTATGCTCCAGCAATGGCCAAGCGCATCATCTTTTGTCTTGAAAATGCCGAGCTGCCAGCATTAGTTAATCGCACCACTAACTACTTTGACCAAAGCCTAATCGCCATCATCAAAAAGGCTGACCATAACCTAGTTACAATTACTCTCTTATTTGCCATCAATCGGTCATTGCTCAAAGCACGACAGACCGAAACCGCTGACTTGCTACAGCTAGAGCGATTATTCCGTGAGCTTACCTATGTTGTGCCCCGAAACAGAAGCCACCACGCATCAAATATCAGCCTAGCCGATGTTAATAATTATCTAGAACGCAAAAAAGCAGAGCTAGAGCATTGCGCTATTTATGAACTCTTAGTGCAGCTTAGCGTTGAGCGTGGCCTAGCCACCGTTCTGTACGAACCACTGCAACATAGCAATGAGCAATTATGGAAAAAATGCTCAGCACACTTCGCTGAATGGAATAGCCTCTACGAAAAGCTAATCTTTGAGGCCGAACAACCCAGAACTCGCACAAAACTAATCCGACTGCTTGAGGCTCATATTGATGCCTCAACCCTTAAAGACTTAATGACTACAGACACCGAACGCCTAAACTGGTTTATGCAGTGCCTGCCCAATCGGTACCTGTTTACCCTCAACGCCCGTGATATAGTGCTGCAAATGCAACGCTTTCACCCCCATAGCGCGCACCCCATAACTGCCCATATTCAACCCGAAGCCGATGGAACATCATCAATCATTATTCATTGCCGAGGCTTGTCTACGCCACATTCGCAGATCACATGGGCAATTAGTAGAGCAGTTGGCGACAATGTAGACATAATCGCCGGCAAAATCAATTTACTACATAATACTGAAGGTGAGCTTGAGTACTTCTATTACTTCTACGTAACTCAATTACCGCAGAGTCTTGATGCCAGAGAACTTGAGCAAGCCATTTTGAATACTCTGCCCCCACAGTTAAAAATTGCTGAAGGTCACGAAGACAACACCGTTACCATAAAGTTTGGACACGGCGAAGAAAAGGGCTATTCAATCTATAAAACGCCAGAGGGCTACCAACGCCACCAAGAAGATTACTGGATGGTACACGTAATCAGTCCCGACCAACCTACTCTTTTATTTAGGTTATTTGAAACCTTCGCTGCGCATAATTTTGCCATTGAGCAGGTACTAGTAACCTCTTTGAATGGCGTGGCCAATGATTACTTCTATGTAACTGCCGATACATACCATCAAATTCAGCAATTAGACTTTGCCGAAGAACTTAAAAAATTTATTTCTGCACCCATTCAACGCCATGACCAATACACTGTTTAGTAACCGCCACGGCTCTGAGTTTAGACTAATCGCTAAGCTGGCTAAACGCTTAGAGCCCTACACAAAGCCGGGACTAATTGCGGCCATCGGTGACGATACCGCTGCCGTAGACCACAGTCAAACTAGCACCCCAATAACACTCTTAACCTGTGATGCTCTAGTTGAAGATGAACACTTCAGGCTTGATCAAATAAGCCCCTTTGATTTGGGCTGGAAGCTAGCCGCCACCAATGTCAGCGATATCTGCGCCGGCGGTGGTCGCCCCGACTGGGCACTGTTATCATTGTTTATTCCAGACTATGTTACTCATCAGCAGCTTGAAGCCATCTATGATGGTCTGGCCGAAGCCCAACGCCAGCTTGGCTTTAAGGTTGTTGGGGGCAATACCTGCTCAACTCAAGGCAAGTTCTGCTTAGATGGCTTTTTAGTTGGCTCTGCAAAACGATTTATCGGCCGCTGTGGTGCTCAAGCTGGTGATATTGTGGCCGTTAGTGGCAATCTTGGTTTTAGTAGTGCCGGACTATTCGCTCTTGAACACAATGACCAATCACCCCTCGCTAAAATGCTAATTAAACGCCACTTTTGCCCTCAACCACGCCTTGATTGGGTTGATTGGCTGTCTGAACATGCTCATTGCTGCATTGATATCAGCGATTCTTTAAGCTCTGAGCTACAACACCTTGCCCACAACTCTAAATGTGGCATAAACATCAGCCATATTCCCATTGCAGAAGACGTAAGCACCTTCGGCAATAAGCACCAAGTCAACGCCCATGAATGGGCATTGCACGGCGGTGAAGACTACGAGCTACTGTTTACCACCAAGCCCCACCATAAAGCCTCGCTAGAGCAGCTTGGCGGAATAATCATTGGTGCTGTAAACGATACTCAGCAAGTTACTCTACATAATCAGCCCTTAGAACCCCAAGGCTGGGATCATTTAGCATCAAGTGCTGACAGCAAATAGGCAATATTTTAAATAGCCTTTTAGATAGTAGTTTAGATAGTAGAAAATAATTTCGTGCTTTGATTGCGCTGCGTCTGCTCTTTAGCGCATTGGTTGGCAATACTCAGAGCATTCAGGCACTCCTAATGCTCTAAATTGCTAAGAGTTTTAACCAATAATGCTAACCAAAAGGCTTGAGGCATCATCGCTTGAAGAGCAGATTATGCTTGCGTAGTTTGTGCTTTACAGCCTCAAAAAAACCGATTAAAAGCCTATCGCTCTAAAAGGCTAGCCAGACAGATGATAAGTGGGGCCAGCTTTGCGCTCTGTGATTAGCTTGCCGAGGCTTGGCGTGCGGGAGCCTCATTCTCAGTTGAGCGAATGACGATCGGTTCACTGCCTTTGGTGATGACTTCTTCAGTTATGATGCACTTTTTAACGCCACTGATGGTTGGAATTTGGTACATCACTTCAAGCATTATTTTTTCCATGATGGCTCGCAAGCCACGTGCGCCGGTTTGGCGTTTTATGGTTTCATCTACCAAGGCTTCAATGGCATTGTCTTTAATTTCTAGCTCAATTTCATCAAACTCAAACAGCTTTTGGTATTGCTTAAGCAGTGCGTTTTTGGGCTGCGTAAGAATCTGAATAAGCTCATCCTTAGAAAGCTCATTAAGTGTAGCAACCACCGGTATACGGCCAACAAATTCTGGTATAAGCCCGTATTTGATGAGGTCTTCAGGCTCTACTTTATTAATTAAAGAGGCTGATTTTAAGCCTTCATGCGCTGTTCCGAAACCTATTGAACGCTTGCCCACACGGCTTCTGATAATGCCATCTAAGCCAATAAAGGCACCTCCGCAAATAAACAGTATATTACTAGTGTCTACCTGCAAAAACTCTTGCTGAGGATGCTTGCGCCCGCCTTGGGGCGGTATATTGGCTACAGTACCTTCAATCAGTTTCAGCAAGGCTTGCTGAACACCCTCGCCAGATACATCACGTGTAATTGATACATTTTCGTTACGGCAGGCAACTTTATCAATCTCATCAATATATACTATGCCACGCTGGGCGAGCTCTATGTCGTAGTCGGCATTTTGAATTAGCTTGAGGATAATGTTCTCAACGTCTTCACCAACATAGCCGGCTTCGGTTAAAGTGGTTGCATCAGCCATGGCAAAGGGCACATTCAGCAACTTAGCCAAAGTTTGAGCCAGCAGAGTTTTACCCGTTCCCGTAGAGCCAATCATTAGGATATTGCTCTTTTGAACCTCTACGTCATCATCATTGTTCTTAGACATGTGCATGCGTTTATAATGATTGTACACCGAGACCGCAAGCACCTTTTTAGCGTGCTCTTGACCTACCACATAGCCTGAGATGATGTTGTAGATTTCACTAGGAATAAGGTTTCTGATGTCATCGCTCTTTTTTTGTTCGCGATTCCATTCATCCTTCATAATATCGTTGCACAGCCCTACACACTCATTACAAATGTAAACGGTAGGCCCCGCAATAATCTTCTTAACATCGTTTTGAGTTTTACCGCAAAAAGAACAGCGCAGTATTTCTGTACCGGTTTGGTCGCTCATAGTTTATCGTAATTATTTTCAGTACCGCATACGGCACCCTTGAATTATACACTATAATTATCTAGCATGCACAAGCAGGCACACTAAAAGTATTTTTTGATTGATATCGTTGGTGCTATGACTAATATTGAGGTAGCAAATCCGCCTGTTTTTTGACTAACCATTTGTCCGTTTATACCTATTTCAGCTGATATGCTAACGGTCGGAAAACTAGGCAAAAACGCCTCTATACCCCCAAAAGCACCGTATGAAAATCCAAATCCGTCAGCAGTTTGCTTGCCGGTAATGTCATTAACCCACACAAAACCCAGTGACCCGCCCACATAAATATCATAATTAGTATCACGATAAAGCACATAGCCACTACGAACATCTGTAGAGACCATACCGAATAGCTCTACTCCGTTGGCATCGCTTTTGATGGCACTAAGAACCACCTCTACCGGCCAGTGATCATTTACCCAATACTTAACCGCTACTCCGCCCTCACCGTAGTAAATGGCCTCATTGCCCTGAGTGGTAATGACTATTTTTTGGTTGTAGCCGATACCAATTTCATTTACTAGGTTGCGCTTGTCAAAATTAAAATCAACAAAGGTAACTTCTTCACGATTGATGTTTAGAGTTCCATAACCCTTTTCTGATTCTATGGTGATTGAATTGGGATCCATGCTGATTATTTCACCCTCAATACTTTCACCAGTGGTTAAATATACCGTCTCGGCATATACTGGTTTGTCGTCAAGAGCTGCTCCTATTAGTAATACGAGTATGAGCGCAGGCTTGGCAACATACTTTAATTTAATTAGAAGAAGGCTAGAAATATTTGTATCGGTCAAGTTTAACCTCTAATTTGTGTGATTAGCCATGGCTAGCTTTTATTGATACATGCGCACTAATATTCTGTAAGTACTTGATACCGTGCCTGTATTAATGATAAAACACAGCATGCTATTTTGCTTCTAGCATTGCTGATGCTTTTTTGAGATGCAAATACTTAGCCAGCCTTGCCCTTGTTAGGATATGGAAAATAATTATTCAGCAAAAATCAGTTGGCAGTTGATCATTATATTGGTCATTTCTGCAGTTTTAATAACTGTGATGCTGGCTCCAAACTTATCTTTGGCACCCTTCCGCTACACCGAGGGCAGCATTATCACTCAAGATATTGTTATTAAAGAGAACGTAAGCGTTGAAGATGAAAAATCTACCCAATTAAAGCGTCAAGAAGCCGCACAAAGCGTGCCTCCAGTTTATGATTATGACCCCCGCTTACTGAGTAGTGCCACAGAGGCCATTCAAAATGCTTTCAATGAGGCTCGTCAACGCCTTAGTGATGCAGAAAATAATCGCATAGAACTGCAAAAACAGATTAAAGCCCTATCTATTAGTCAAATAAATATTAATTCTAGTATTTCAGCTGAACAGAAAGCTCTTAGCGAATTAGAAGAATTGCAACGTATCTACAGCGATAGGCTGGCTAATCTACAGGATGATCAAAAATCTATAACCTATAGGAAACTGACCTTAGACATTAGAATTATTGACTATAAAATTAATCAAACCAACCGAGTTATTCAGCAATTAAGCACCCGTCTTGAACGCAACATAAATGAATACCAAGCCGCACTTGATAATCAATTAAAAGATAATGGCGGTCTATCATTTTTGGCTGATTTTGAGTCGCTTTTAAGAGTTAATCTATCGCCCACAGAGTTTGAAACACTAGCTGCTGGCGGCTTTAGTCAGAGCCTAGAAGAAGATTTAATCAAACTAATGCAACTTGCGCTAACAATTTATATTGTTGCCGATGTAACTGAATTACAAGATATAACTCGCCTTAATATTTATAATTTAAGCTCTGAAGATTGGGCTGTTTTTGAAGACGTTCAAGCCATTATTAGCTTAGATACCGCCATTGAAGAAGTTAATACGCTAACGGAAATTTTTGCTGATACTGGTCGCCGTGAGTTATTAGCCTCTATCGCTCAAAAGATGATTGCCCCCAATCTGACCAAAAACACTAGCTCAACCGTTGAACTTCAAAATGAAGCCATGGCTTTAGTAACTCCGGTCTACTTTAACTTGAGCGTTGGTGATGTTATCGCCCGGGCTGGAACAACGGCTACCGCTCAGCAAGCCGAAATAATTCAGGCACTACGAGTTTACAACAACAAAAATCCAAAGTATCCACAGCTAATTGGAGTATTTTTGATTATTTCCGCTTGTCTGTTATTGACCTGCTATGTTCTGCGTTCTAACAAAGATGAGAGCAATGCTCGCCATCAAATATGGCTTTCAGTAATCGCCTTGGTAACCACTGTAGTCGTTGGTCAGGGCTTGCTGAGCTTTATGCCAGCCCTAGGCACTATTTATGGTTTTGAAGATAGCCTGAATTATAAATATGCTCTTCCCACCGCCCTAGGAGCCATGCTGGGCGGTATTTTGCTCAATAAGCGAGCTGCACTGTGGATTGCCTTCTGTAACTCGCTGTTTTTAGCCATTATGATGGGCAATAGCTTTTCTTTTTTCATTTACTGTGCGGCAGGCAGTGCCGTAGCGGCGCATCCTGTAGCCAACTATGAAACTCGCAATGCAATATGGTACCAAGGGTTGCGCTTGGCCGGCATCAATGTGTTGGTCGTGGCTGTTTTAGCCCTAATCAACTACCAAACCGTGCGTGCCGACATTGTCAGCGACCTGATGTTGAGCATAGTCGGAGCCATTACCTCAACAGCCTTCACTGCCATTATTTCACCCATCCTAGAGCGTGTTTTTGGAATCACTACTAATATGCGTCTCTTAGAACTCTCTAATATGAACCATCCCGCTCTAAAAGACTTAGCCGCCAATGCCCCCGGAACTTATCAACATAGTTTGATGGTGGGTACGCTTGGCGAGGCCGTTGCTTCACCCATCGGCGCACGATCATTGCTCGTACGGGTGGCGTCTTATTATCATGATTTGGGAAAAATGAACTGCCCCTACTACTTTGTTGAAAATCAGAACAACAAGAACCCTCATGATGAGTTACCGCCAGAAACTTCGGCTCAAATAATAATTGATCATGTTCAAGGCGGTGTAACCCGAGCTAATGAACATCGTTTGGGCGAAGACATCGTTGATATTATTGAGCAACACCATGGCACATCTTTAATTCGCTATTTCTACCACAGATCTCAAAAAACAGAGCCTGTAACAAATATAGAAGACTATCGCTACCCCGGACCCAAGCCCCAAACCCGTGAAGCCGCCATTGTTATGCTTGCTGACATTACCGAAGCCTCCACACGCTCGCTAAGCGAGCCATCAGAGCAATCTATCAGCGATATGGTGAAAAAGGTTATTACTACAGCCTATACCGATGGCCAATTAGATGAATCAAGTCTTAAGCTGTCGGATTTGTCTTATATTGAGAAAAGATTTATCAAAATTCTACTCAGTATTCACCACCAACGCATTAGCTATCCTGATCAAGATAGTGACGAAGAACTATCCAATGCTACTAATTGAGTCGCAATCGCTTGACCCAAGCATCAACCCCGCCCGCTATGACTGGATAATCAAAGCATTCATAAAACTGCTGGGCTTTAATGCTGGCTCCGTAACCCTGCTCATAGCCTCAGATGCCGAACTTAAAGAATTCAATCAAAAATTCCGCAAAAAAAATAAACCAACCGACATACTGTCATGGACATACACCCGCCATCTAAACTACATAGAAGGCGACATCGCTGTATCTGCCGATGAAGTTTGCCGACAAGCCCTGCTCTACCAACGCCCCTTCTCTATCCAATTGATTAGACTGCTCGCCCACGGCTGCTCACACCTCGCCGGCTTTGACCACCAAAACCACTCAGATTATAAACTAATGCACCACACCGAACTAAAACTACTCCACTTCCTAAAACTAGGCCACCTCCTCTCTCCTCATAACCCCGCACCGTAAAACAGCTCAAACCCAAACACACAACAATACTAAAGCTCTAACGCAGCTAGATGATAGAGAACTGCACTATTCGGTTATGAAAGCAAGGTGATGTGACAAAATATTTAGTGTTAGGGGTTCCATCCCAGCAAGGCAATAGAGAATTGCCTTGCACCCATCTAAGTAAGCAAGGTTGTGCTACAAAGCGACTGACGTTAGGGGCTCTGCCCCGGCAAGGCAATAGAGAATTGCCTTGCACCCATGCAAGTAAGCAAGGTGATGCGACAAAGCGTCTAGGGTTAGGGGCTCTGCCCCGGCAAGGCAATAGTAGAATTGCCTTGCACCCATGCAAGTAAGCAAGGTTGTGCTACAAAGCGACTGACGTTAGGGGCTCTGCCCCGGCAAGGCAATAGAGAATTGCCTTGCA
>JAXIUW010189958.1:0-12137 GCA_035591015.1 Cephalothrix simula
AAAAATGGTTATTACCAAACCATGTTACCCAAATTTTTTTGGTGAAATTGATTTTACCAAAATTTTTCTGGTACTATTACCAAAAAAAATTAACAGTGAACCTTAATCCCTCTTACGGAGCATCGGTGTTATGGGACACGGAATTGATTTGCTAAGTTTTAATTTTATGCATATGAATTAATAGATTCCTTGTGTGCTGATTATCCTTCAAAATAATGCAACATAATAATATCTTAATGAGTTCAACGATATTGTCTCTACAGCCTCATATTTGCTAATTAAGCAAACGATGTTCATCAGAAGCTCTATTAATAATTGGGAGATGAATAATTAAAGATGGTCGCTCTTCTTTCAAATAGAAATTCATCAGCCGTACCTTAACTGTATAATTGGTTAATTATTGTTCATATTCATTTGCGACATATCATGCCTTGAGGTTCTCACGGTAATTCGTAGAATGACATCATATCTGATGAAGCAGAGCAGAACAAACTTTACCTTACACTGATTTCTTAGTGCTTTTTCTTGATGTGAAAAAAGCTTTTGATTCAGTTGAAAAATAAAATCACTGGGCACTTGACATTTTTGAATTTATTATTTAAATCAACAAAAATCCCTTAAATAGGTTATAATAATGAGATTTTAAAATATAATTCAAATGAATTTCAAGAAATGCCCTGCATGGGCTCATTATGGCATCAGTAAAGGTTTATTTATGGACATCATATTTGAATAATTGATGTTTCTAAGTTTATGTCATAACTGTATACTTTTTATTAATAACAGCATGGTTTCTGTTTAGTTGTAGAGCAAGAGAGCGTTGTCCACCAGGTAGCCACCATTCTCAGTTGTTGGTAATTAAGAGTCGCTTGCATAAATCACAACCCAAGCTAAGGTGTAAATACAAAAAAAAAGAATAGTCCAGATAGAAATTTCTTTAGAATATTGTATGATTTTACTTTTTATCTACATACACTGTAAACGTTTTATCTAAACATGAATCAACATGAATCTAGCCAAAACCACTAAAAACCAAAATAATCAACAAAACAAGCTTAGCAAAAACCTGGTGGTGATTCTTAAAGTGGAAGTACCGAGATTTGAGTGCGACCTAAAACAAGCATTTCTAGTGCAAAAATGCTTTGTGATGGTACTTGTAGGGAGGGATAAGTTTCAGGAGCTAGCTCCCCTACTGGACAGACTGGGAAATATAAAGTGTTGAATTAATTGTAAAGTCTAAAGTAATGTTGTTTAGGGTAGATACGTTACTTACCGCTAGGTGCATATTAGTGACTGTGTTTTACAGCATTGGTGGTGAAAATCGTATATAATTGATAGTAACTTAAATTATGTAGGTAGTTGATACTGGTTTGGTTTTGGGTAGTTTTGATCCGCGTTTTGATCAGTTTGGTAAGTTGTTTTTACATTAAGAATTCATTAAATATGAATATGAAAATACGAAAAGTTATTTTTTAACTGCTGAAAACTTTGTAATAAAATGAGTAGTTTTCATTCTGTCTTACGATGGAGAGTCTTCTATTCTAGACAATATTGATTTAATTAATTGGAAGTTTGGATTTTGTAGAATCGAAACACCAGGTATGGTGCCACCTAAACTATTGTTTCCTTAATTGCGTTTTAATGGATTTAAGAGAGATTTTTTTAGTAAAATCGTCCTCCTTTTGATGGTTTAATCTTTCTTGAAAAAATATTTTAACGGCCAAGTAATGTTTCAATTGAAAATTGATCTTAAATGGATCCAATCAAAGATACTTTGCTTTTAATATATTTTTAATGATGAATTTAGGGCTTGCCTGGAGCAGCCTGATCATTTAAAAATGCATTATCAAAATAAGAAAAGATTCACTTAGGGCCCTAAAACCCAATTTTTTTAACAGATGTTTTTTTGAAAACAGTCAACAATTTTCCATGCAAAATTGAACTTTGTTTTGGGTAAGGTATTTTAAAAAACTATTCCCTCTGTACTTCACTTAAAGGCGATTAAATTCTGATATATCCCCCTAATTAGAACAGCCAATTCTCACGCCATTTTAACGCCTTTGAAAGTCTGTTAAAAAATTTTGCGCTTTGCCTTCAGGATCATGCACTGCATGCGGTATATTATTTCTTAAGAGTCATGATTAAGAGTTTTTTGCTTCACATGTGGTCTTTTTGGTGATTGTTAAAAAGTTTTGATTTTTTAAAGGAATAACCTCCCACTTACCTTTGCTTTAGTTTGTGCTAAGTAATCGTTAAATATTTTACTGGGGATGCTGTGGGCTTAATGGGTGTAATGATGTAAAAATTCCAACAAAATTAGAATAGATTTGTATCATTTTTTCATTTGCGTTTGACCATTGTCAAAATATGAATTACAAAAACATTTCCAATTTCTATTATCAGGGTGCAAAACCTGGAAATCAGGGAAAAATCAGGGAATTTTAATTTGGCCTTCAAAGGTCATTGAAAAGTCTGGGAATTTTTATTAATCCAGGTTTTCCGCAAATAAAAATTTGTCGCTTTACGCATAAAACTTCTTGACGTGGTTATCAGGGAATTATGTTGTTTTTCGCATCCTTGTGCCTTTTATCATAAAATTGTGTCTCTTATTAATATTTTCAAATTATTTGCTAACACAACACATTGCCAGGTCAGGGAATTTTTCGCAATGAGCCCTGGAAATCAGAGAAAAGTCAGGGAAAATTAAAATTTTAGAATGATTATAGTCACGTTCCTACAAAAAAAAATGACGCTCATGTTTGAAAAATTAACACAAAATAAGAAAGTATGGATGCCTAAGTATGGAACTGTCGAAAACCTAAATTTTCTTTTGCGAACTTAAAAATCGCATACTTTCGCTTCGCGATAGAATCTCATCCAAAGAGGCCACAGTGTCAAGGTGCGCGAAAGTTTGACGCATTCATTAACTGATACCGATTCTTATAAAGTCATGTGTTTATCAACAGCATTAATCAAATTCATGACTATATAAGAATTATTTATTCGTCGAAATTTAAAATCTTTAAAATCATATGAAAAAGATTTTTGTTACATTGGTTACGCGCAACTTGTGCCTTAATTTCGCGATAGTTGAAGCAGGGGTGTCATTATACTGATCTATATATGCACCGACCCTAGTTTTAAAACTGGGTCTCCAGCTCACATTCTTTATGATATAATTATAAAAAAGTCATGCCTCATATGATTTTATATCAACATTTCTTTTGTATTCGATAAGTAATTTGCATATTGATCCCCTTATTGTTGAACAGAATCAGACTTTTAATCGATACTCCCCGTAACCACCCCAAATAGGTCGGGGCATGGTAGTATTGTGACAATTACCCACCCCTGGTTAAAGTTAAGTCTAAATTCATCGCATCTGATTGGATCAGATACTAGTATATTCGAGCCGGTACTATCGCGCAGGGAAAGCCTTAAGTGACTTGCGCGATAGTAAATTTTACCTTGTTGAAAGAAATTGAGATTTTCAAACCTAAGGGCGTTCCATAGAGAAGTGCATACTCGTAACATTTAGTACATTTAGGTATAGAATAACTTAATACTCAATAATTATAATTTTTTGCGTTAACTCTATATTTATGGAAGTACATGTATATCATCGAATTGAGTTGGTTTTACTAAACAAGATTTATCAACCACCATCTTGCATTAAAGGTCTGTCAAGAATAATCAGGATATTTGGTTTGAAACCCATCAAAGAAATTTGGACATGCTGTCCAGGTCCTCATGGGTATTTCAGGCTATCCCGGGTGATTAACCGAACACAAATTAATAGGGAAAGCCATTTTCTATAACCGCTGTCTTCTTCCCCTGGGATACAGATTCAGCGTGGTTACGCGATTTGACAAATACGATTTTTTCGTAGCTAAGGTTGAAAAAATTGGCTAAATAGGGGAGTTATTGCATATATTTTGTGAAGTAACTGGTTTTTATTGATCAGAGATTTGCATCTTTAAAACTATTTTCCTAAAAGGGATCAAACATTTTGAGATAATTTAGATGATTTATTTATTATCGCAAATGGAATGGCGCGGTTATGACAACTTTCGCCTAAGCGGCTTAATTTTGATGCCTCACTTTGAGAGAATTTACACGAAACCGTTGAAGTAATTACTATAAATGGGGATTTGTCACCTTTTTGACGCAAATCTTGCAAAAAGTGATGGCCAGAGTTAAGAAATCTGCTCAGGCGACACAAACATGCCATGATTAAATTATCAAAGCGATTTATTTCTTACAGAGCTAAAATAACGAGTATTAATTCCGTAATGGACTTGATTCCGATGAGATACGACTTTCAAAATTATCCATATTTTCTTTTCAGATAAAAGCCCAAATATAGAAAACAGAATTCCATCTGATGAAGACGAAGAAGATGAAAGAATCGGGGACGAGGGTTGTCAGAAGAAGAAGCATCGTCGGAACCGAACAACGTTCACAACTTATCAGCTTCACGAGTTAGAAAGAGCATTTGAAAAGTCGCACTACCCAGATGTTTATAGCAGGGAAGAATTGGCCAATCGTGTTCAACTTCCGGAAGTTCGTGTTCAGGTACGTTTGTTGGTTTGAAAACTATCAGTCAGAAGAGAGCTAAAACACAGAGGGAATCAATAGATTCAAAAACATGAAATCAAAACTTATGAGTGCTTAGACTTCAACCAGAAAGTTTGATTTTCAGGTAGAGGCATTCTAACGCCCAGTACAGCAGATTTTAAATTGTGATGAAAAAGCCAATCCGCCAGTTGATATTTCAACGGGAAATCAGTACATAAACCTGCTGTACTTGTCGTTAAATTTCCTTTAACATTTTTAAAAAGTCATGTTCATCATTTTCGACTTTTGGGACTGCTCTTTGTTTAAATAGGCACGTCTTTCTTCTGGAGCTTGTGTTAATGTTAATAAATCTTGAGATTTTTATGGAGTTTAAAAATTGCCACCTTGTAAATCTGAAGTTTTAGCTCTGAAATGAAAATGACTCGTTAAAAAATTGAATTTGGTTTTTTTGAGATCGAAGGAAAATTTGGCTTGTACAAAACTAGGATTCCGATTTGACTTAAGGCGGCATTGGAATATTGTGCATAACTTATGTATTTCTATTTATTCCCCTGTTAGCTGGTTAACGGAACTATCAGAAACTTCTTAGTAAGGTACCCTGGTAAGGTATTAGTTTTGATTTTAATAGGCAAGCTTTAAAGGTTGATTATTGCGATACAGAACATTTTTATACCAATAGACCCAATTTAATTCCATGGCTCTTCTACAACGACACCCTGTGGTTTGAATCATAGCCCACTTGGTTTGATTTATCTGCCCTATCCCGAAGGCATACATAATTTTCTAATTTCTTATACAATAATAATATTCTAGACTTCACGGTTCTGAACAGTTATTTGGCTAGGCAATTTTGCAGCCAAATTATATCCTGTCAGCTCCTTTTGAAATCCATTATCTCATTGATTTAGTTTCTTACGACTTAATAAGTCAGGTGAATTGACTAATATAATTGGGACCACTAATATAATTTGGACCGCTACTAACAAGAAAATGTTATTTTCTCGGGGCGAAATGATGCATCCCGATTCCGAGTTTGTCAGGTCTATTAGCCTCATAAATGCGCCTGATGATTGCCGCAAGCAAGTCAACTTTCCCTCTAATAAATCACCTCAAAATGGCCTGCCTATGTAATTTTGCTATTACAGAAACGGGAATAAGTTATCACTAGCCAGACGTTATCATTGTGATGAAAAGGGTTGATGAAGTTGATTAGTGAGTTAGATTATCAGTGACATATGAAACTAGTTTCAGCCGAGGAATACTATCCGCACATTATCAAAGGGGGACCTTAAGTGAAATAACAAGCCATGAGAATGCTATAATTTAATTATATACTACGGCACGTCTGTCTAATCATTCAGGTTCGGTTTTGTCTTTGAAAAAAAGGAATCCATATTACACAGTGAGTCAACTAAGGTCATTAGCTGTGTCTTAGGCATTGTAATTACCATTCGAAAATTCAACGGAATTGCAATTTTCCGGTTTTTTGAACCCTTTGAAAAACGATCTTATGTTGTGTATAAGTACTCTTTTTAATTAAAAAAAATGGATATCTTTGCTCATTCTTTTCCATTTTAAATTAAATTTAATTGATTCCAACTTCATATTTAACCATTTCATTTGTGCCTGCATGTGAAAGACATTTTGTATGTTCATGTATTTCCTTTAAATATTTGATATCCTTGTATCATTTTACTCTGCTCTGGCGTGTTCCAGTTATATAGCCACCACCTATCGGCAAAAAATGCCTGCTACGTTAATCTGCGTTCATTATTAGGGATTTCTAAGATAGGATGCTACCTGGTGACGAAAAATTGAATTGCGTCACCTGAGTAGTGAGTAGCGCGTACCGGCATACAATGTAACTAATATTAGCAGATGAAAAAATTTTGTGACAATAATGGGTTTTTCAAAATATCGCTGCACCTTTTCATGACGTCTTTCATTTGGGGTGTCCAAAAAATAAATAATTTTGCGCCGTCGTTTTTCAGAAGGGTCTCCGGTCAAGGGTGTATCATTTATTAATTATTTTTTGCAAGAATTCAAATCAAACTATTAAGAAAATCTCTGATTTTATAGCGAAGTGATAAATCAGCGCGTCAGCGTTAAAACACATACCATGCCTAAAATCTATTTGCGCCACCACTCTCTGCCCCGATTGTTTTTTTCCAAAAATAGAAATTTTGGAAAAGAAGATTTGGTTGCGGTTTCATGATATCCCTCCTAAATCTAAAAACTGAAGGGTTGAAAATAACCCTCCTTGAGGTTAATATCAACCACCCACAAAATGGGTTATATTTTAACCCAAATTTGGTTAAAGTAGGTGTAAAGGGTCGAAATTAATCATTTTTTACTAAATTTGGGTTAAAATTTAACCCAATTTGTGGGTGGTTACTATGTTAGCCTCAAGGAGAGTTATTTTTAACCCTTGAGTTTTAAAGTGATGAATATGTTTCAATTCAACTGACTGGTGTTCTTTTACCCTATTTTTGAAGACGTATTTTTTGTGCGATACCTGAAGAGAGGGGGGGGGGGGGATTCCGCCCCCTCTTAAGGTATCCATTGGATTTGTACAGGTAAGTAAACTAATAATTAATGCAAGACAAAATTTTGAACGAAGTCACTACTTGGCCAAAATGCAGTGCTTTTTTGACAAATCAGTCTAATTTATAGGCTAAAGGCCTTAGAAATGTTGTTCTCGGGTATAATCAATTGCCTTATAAACAAACTTTGTCTGCCTAAATGTATTTTTCGGTGCAGGGCCCAGGGCCAAAAAAATATTTTTCGAAATTATTTTTTCAAAATTTTTTTTTACCAAACGACGCCGGGGTATCGTTTTTACAGTGTAAAGTTAGTTTCCCGGGGGACTCACTTAGATTTATGACTGATAGGGGGGTACCGCTGAGATTTTGAAGGTTTGACCCGAATCTACTCAAAAAATATTTGAAATATTCAAGGCCGAACTTACTTTTGGGTCTTAAAATAAGCTAATAAAAACCCGAAATTACTTGGTTTTATCATAAATATATGACCCAAAATTACTTCCGAGGAAGGAATAATGATCTAAATTTACTTTTTGGTTATTTTTCATTCAGAAAAAGGGCCCCGAATGAGCGGTACATGTTATCCACCCAATGTACTAAGTGAGTCCCCCGGGGTTAGTTTATGAAATTTAATATTCATTTTAACGCAATTTTTGGCACCGGGCGTCATCCAACGCCATTTTTGGGCCCATTTGGCCCAAAACTCTAAAATCAAAAAAAATTAATACATTGTGTATTTTGGCGCCATTACTTTTTTCAAAATGGTCACCGATAAATGAATAACATGAATCCAAGCCGAAAAATTGGTTTGCGACACTTGGCCCCGCCCTGCGCCCGATTTTTTACATTCGAAATTTTTTTGAAAAAAAAACTCAATTTTTGGGGGCCCATGGCGCCGCACCTGGAGGACCTAGGGCACTGAATCTTTTTCATAATTTGAATTTTAATCTCAATTAAAAAATAACGAAATTTCAGCTTCCTACGATTAGCCGTTTTTGAAAAACCTTAGGGGGGCGTAGTCCACCCCCTCTTCAAAAATATGGGAGCCTCAATGTCAGCTTAGGTCAGAGACTGATGGACGTCCACTAAATTCAGAGAAGCTGACTTGTGAGACTCTTTCCTTTGGTATTGCCATCTTTTTCAGACGCTCGAACTACATTGGTTTTGATTCCTGGCATCTTTATTCCTCATCTCTTCTCCATCCCCTGATGACATCTTTTGAGTATGTGACAAATCATCGTTTGTAAACTGCTCGCTAATCAAGCTAATTGTAGCATAATTTGATACCATGGGCATAGAGATTCTAATCCGTTTAGAACGACTAGAATTACCTCATTTATTGAAATGTTTCATTTGGTTTTATGATGAAAATTGAATGTATCATCTTCTTGTTCCTTTGATACAGATGTGCGATTCCCGTCTGAAAGAGGTCTTCAATGACAAATCATCTCTGTAATTAAACGACTTTAATCCCCCTCAGTAATCACCGTCTATCTCCTCCTAAAACGATTTAAATTTGGTGCTATATTCTATGCAGTGTGAATGGGATTTAATTCAATTATTTGACAAATCCCAAACTGTAATAGCTTAATTCGGCTCTCTTGTTACATTTTAAATGCGAAAGAGGATAAAACACTGGCATTTAAGTGTCATTCAGTAGAGATTATCGACAATTACAATTGATCCTGATGCTCTTTTGAATTTTAAAACCAAAATTACGTTATCAATCTGAGGAAAATAGTAGTTATTAAGTAATTAAGTTTCAATTTATCCTTTTAAGTACTTAAATGTGGAATGCGTACTCCAGCGTAATCTCTGTTTCATATTGTGCTCCATTTGGAGTACGGCACTGAACTAAACGTCGGTCAGACAAAAAATTGGTGCAGACAGGCTGGTAACCTCTTTGTTCATTTAAATTGTCAAGGTTGAAAAATTCTGCTGTTTATGGTTACTTTAACATTGCGTTCTGAATTCTAATGTCCTGTTTTCATCTAGCTCATTTGTCAGTGAATCAGGAAATGGCATTGGCGTTATTTTGGGTTTTTATTGGTCATGAAGGCAAAATCCGATCCATCGAACCCTTGAAGCCCTCTATATTCCTTCATTATTCCAATATAACCATTCCCCGGATCATTCCTAAGGCAAATTTCCAAAATCTAGAAGTGAACTCAGGCTGACATTTTGGATTTTAAAGGTCAAGGAAAGGTACCCTCAAGATAAAAAATTCTTGTTTTGAAAATTTATAAAGAATACATGAAAAACCCGGAAGTAACCTTGCTGCCATCTTGGATTTTCTTTGATACCGGATATTGGTAAAGTATATAATACGCCAAGGTAACATACGACGGCGTTTTGAAATTTTCGACCAAAAATCGCCAAAAGAATTAGTTGTATGCCACTTTCCTAATCCCACAATCTTTAATTTTGCCTAGGTTGGAGAGTTTGCATTTTGCGAGGGGGAAGTAAATTCGATTTATTTCTGTACTCTACAGCCAAATAACTAATATTATTTGTTACATATTTATTAAAGATGATTACATTTATTAGTATATTTATTACAAATATATTAATTCATTATGAATTTTTTACATTTATTAAAATTTATTGTTTTGATTACAATATTACAAATTTATTATATTTATTACTAATTTATTAATTCATTATTTTAATACTGTGCTGCCTAAATGGGAGTTACTTCCCCCTCGGCATTTTGCCTGAAGCCAATGTAATTAGGATAATCTCCTGATCTTATTATGGGTCATAGTTTTCACTTTTTGCCAATGATATTTCCAATCCAGACCTATTGTTCTTCCAAATCTTCGATACCCAGTTAAGGTTAACTCCGCTTTTGTTTTGCCTTATGCAGGTGCCGGAGAAAACTCATCTCTTTTTTTCTTCAATTATGCGCTTCAAAAGTCGCCCATTAAGTATCGAAGGAATTTAATGGGTGATATTAGCTTAATAATTGGATCAACTTTTGAAAGAATGGTTTTTCGGTCCCCGTTCACGCGAAATCATAAATTCGATTGCTGTTAAGTGGGCTTAAGCCGAATCCTTCTTTAGGCACTTTCAAATCAATTTACATCAACTTCATCAAATTGTTTCATTTCATCACTTTAAGAGATGCCGAATTATTAAATTATGAATCATTCATTTTAAAGAAGTGAAATTTTCCATTTAACCAATTTAATGGATCTCTTAACTGCAGTACGCGCCTTAAGCAGGTAAGAGAACCACCTTAGAACGAAAAACGTCCTTCAATCGAAGGATGGAATTCAATATCTCGTGAGACTATCGCACAAAAACGTGTACTGTTGCCTGGTCCAATCAAATATTATCCGCAGATAGAAAGACGTCCTTTAATTGAAACAAGCAACTGGTAATCAAACCACTGCTTGAATACGATTTTTTATTACCATTAAAATATATAATAACCTATTTCACCTAAAAAATCGTAGTGCAAATGGCCATTTACATTTCATCGTCAAAATTTTCCAACTTCCACAAATTACACGGTTTACCCACCAATTATGAAAAAAATATAACATCTTATCTTTCAATTCCTATTGAGCTGATAATCTTGATTTTCCAATTGTGGTCAAGGTTTGAAATTTTGTGAGCAAAGGCTTCTAAATTACACTAGGAACGTTATTTTATGCTAACATAATCCTTAAATGCCTAAAGAATACAAGTGATTGTTAATATTTTCCAAAAGTTGCTTCCCGTAGATATTTTGACAAAAATCAACAGCAAAATTCAGAAGAAATATTTGAAGGATCTCCTTCGATTGAAGGACGTCTTACAAACTAAGGATGGTTCCCTTACCTGGTCATGAAAAACCGCTTCTAAAATAGCGTTGATGTCGTCATTAAAGGTATTCGGTAAATTAATTCGGATATTTTTTTAGCGTGCAGATGTCGACTATGGCATTTTGGTCATGCTGTGTCGCATGATAATTAAGCCTGTTTCTGTGACAAGCAATGGAGCATTCTTGATGGAATAATAAAGGTCTAAAATTGAGCCCCCCTCCGTGATGAAAATAATTTTATGAACTATTTATACGGACAACTGAGCAAATTTAGTTGAAAATTAAGATTTCTAAAAAGTTTTTCTCAGGGTTTAGCGTTGTTAAGGATTTCCTTTTATCGGTTTCAAATTTGGCTAATTTTAGTAAATCTTTAGAATAAAGCTGTTCGAGGTGCCTTAAATTTACTGTCAAATGCGAAGTCAATATATGCACCCAGCATGCACTGCGATTGATAAGATCATTATAATAAGGTATGGCCCATTAGATGAATCTAAATTTGACAAATGCCATTTCCTGGGGCACTGAATTTAACGAAATTTCTTGTTCCCTTTTAAAAGATTAATCATTATAATACTGTCTCAAATTTTGCCAATGGCCGAGGTCTGTAAAGTTTAATTGTTGGGGCTAGGTTGATTTATAAAATTATAAAAAATCCATTATGAAACACATAGAACCTTAAAGCAACGGAAATAACCATTCAAATATAGTTAAAAGACTGCTCCACCTTACAATAAATTGTAACAATGTAGTTTCAGAAAAGCCCTATTTTTTTAGTTTAAAAAATGTGGTGGAGTGCATGCCTTTTGGCTATTAGTCATCAGGGAGCTACTATGGTACACTTACAAGGAAGATGAATTTTTCAGCACCTTATTAGTACGAAGGTAATATACAAACACAAACGGATGTTTTAGCTACTCGGCCCAACGTGAGGGACCCCATAGATAATTATCACTGGAAAGGACATGCCAAATGGAATAAACGGTGGTAGTTTTATGTCCCCACCGCCACCTGGTGGAGGCACGGCTGTTCAAGGTATACGAATTTCGTGCATTGTAAATTTGCACGTGCTTCTGTATTGATCAATCAAAATCGTTGATAATGACCTGTAATTATTTTTTGAACCAATCAGTTGATCTTCATGCAATTCAAACTGTTATGATAAAGAGTTATGACATGACTCTTAGAAAATTCACAAAAATGCTATAAAC
>JAXIUW010190180.1:0-12134 GCA_035591015.1 Cephalothrix simula
TATTTGCAAAATTAGTAATTTGATTTTTAAAATCTCTCTTTAAGCTCAATTTTGCAATTTTAACGTCATAAAAATAAAGAAAAACCCTTAGACTGGTTCCCTTCCGGTTTCCTGAGACATCATTTTGGGTAGCTTTTTCTTGCGGTTCCCGAAAGTCCAATGTATTGCGCATCTTTTGGTATGCGCAACACCATATTTTTTGTGCGCATTTGAAACGGGCTTGAAATTAGTTTGAATCTTCGTCGCTTTTGCGCATGTGAGAGAAGCGCAGGTATTAGTGTAGTGTACCCTAAAACACCTTCATAATACAAAATTTTACACTTATAAAATGTATTTTTCAATGGTGGCCCCCTGCCTGCTTCAAAAAGCCTGACCCGAAACACCGAAGTTTTCTTATTCACTAGCTACAAATCAACAAAATGTAGTATAGTGAGCCTTACAGTTTTATCCTTAAACCCGCTATCCTCATCATCATTTTTATTAGATTGGCCTTTTATCTAGCCGAATTCATGCATTGCAAGTGAAGTCTTGCTATCTAATTGTGTCATGACGAAGACAGCAGGGTTGAGCTCTAAATCATTGGTTAGGATTGCCTTTTTGTTGTTATACATTGATAATAAAATTTCCAATCATTGAGAAAAGGGCAATTAAGTTATAAGCTAGATAGTCATAACCACTGTAACTATTTTTTGCCTCTAGGTGTAGGTAAATTGGAACCATAATCAAAGTGGTCACCTATTTAAAACTGCGTAGGTGGCACTTCAAATTAAAGAAAAGTTTTTTAACAGCTTGGCAATTTATTTTGGCTCTAATGACACTCATTAACTTATCTTTAACTGGTTACAGACATCGGCAGCTTTATTTACAAAGAGAATCTTTTTTTGCTTTTAATTGACTCGTGTCTTCTCGCCTTTCACAAGTTTGCGGACTCCCAAATCTTCATTTCCTTTTAGAAAGAAATCAAACGATATGATAGATTTCTCCTAATGACTGCCAAGAAATTGCTGCTTTAATCTGGATTTTCTAATTAAGGTGCTTTTATTTCTTTGCATAATGTATTTGGTTACCAAATTTTCCGATATAGAATTGCCATTAATGATGACTACTTTGGTTTTTTGCATATATATTGAAGTCTTCTTCAGTTGATCTTCAGCGTCATGGGATGGGAATCATAAATTACGATTGTCTAAAAGTCTTTTTTCGATGGAGATATTTTTGGATTTTGTATTGTATTACCTTTTTCTTTATTGCCTCATTCTTTTATGTATATACTGGAATTATGCGTGATTTTTTGGTGTTGAGCTGTAGCATTATAAAATAATAAATATTTTAAACCTAATTAAAGTTGTTGAACAATGAAACTGGTTCACCTACTTCTTGCAATTTTGACCATAAAATAAAGCATTTATCCCCAAATATAATTACCAACCTGATCTTCAACCAATATCATTTTGATTATACTTTCCAAATGTTTTTATTGAAGAATATTTTATGAAATTATATCACCCAACATGTTTTTATAGTATTTTTGTATGGTGTCTCTTATATAGACAGGTCAATGTTCTTAACATCATGGCTCTAGTCTAGGAAAGATTTGATTGATATTGAGGACAGTCACTAGTCTACAGCAGAGACACCATACAAATGCCTTAAAAATGGCTGACTTTTGTGCAGAATTTTCAGAGTTGGTAGTATAATTTAATGAAATATTCTTCAATAAAAACATTTGAAAAGTATATTAATCAAAATGAAATTGATTGAATATATAGATTAGGTTGTTAATTACACATGTATATTTGGGGATAAAATGCTTTATTTTATGGCCAAAATTGTATAAGAAGTAGGTGAATCAGTTTCATTGTTCAACAACTTCCACAATATTTGATAAAATAGTATATATTTTAAATCCAGTTTGCAATATTTGCGTTGTATCTAATTGATCGTCTGGGCATTTTATTGGATGAAATTAAGTTTGCTTCAGATGTAATGGCTATTAGAATTACCCATAAACTTTTCTCTTGTGTATCTTTTCTACCATTTTACCTCATTTAACTCGGTTGAAATCACTGTTTCCAAAGAATTCGTTGGATACTAATCGGAGTTGAAAATTAGTTGATTCTGATTCAGTGTCAGAAAACTAATTTCAAAGTCCCATCCATCCCTAATAGTGGGCTTCTAAATTAACAAGTTGGTTGAAATTTTTAGAATATTTTTCTCTTTGATATTGAAAGATAGAAAAATATGTGCAAGGTAGTGAAAACCTGTATTTGGTGATATCCCAGGATATTTTGGACCGTGAGAAGATACAAGAAGAAAGATAGAGAATTTAAGGAAATTAGAAATTACTTCTTTATCTGTTCTAAGATCTAAGGGATCCCAATTCTTTCTTTTTTTGATATCCTAAGATTATCTGCCTACTTTGGTTATAATCTCTGGTCAGTTGGGTGAATTAGCATTTCTTTCATCAAGCTTACTTCCTGTCATCCGGGTATTTAGCGTTGTCATTTCCGGTCAGAGTTTGGATTATTTTGGACACCAATTACATAGGATTTCATAAGTTTCGTCACATCTCTAGATTGTCTTAATCTCATTTAGACAGGCTTGATAATCCATTCTTCGGAAATAACGAACTGTGTCTTCTCTTTTTGATAAGTTCTTGCTTCAAATAATATGCTCACATCGTGAAAAATTCAGATATTCAAAATATCGTAGTTTAAGGGAATGTTTTTGATAGTCTTCTACATGATTGCAATCCATAATCTCTTACATATAAAACCTTGTTATAAGATCCGTTAAATATCCCCTCTCCTCAGTTAACAAGGAAAAAAATAAAATTACAAATTTGTATCAATACCATACCAAAACAAAACAGTGCAATGATAAAATGGATACCTGCCTTGGTCCGTAAATTTGATTTCTGGGACGTTTTCTTGCGTACCCATGAATTCATTAGCTATTCAAGTCACGAAGACATTCTCTATGCGTTTAATGTTGAAGGTTCTTTCTGTAGTTTTGAGCTATATATTACCAATTGCTTGTAGATTTATATAAAGGACATGCTAGGTCTGCAAAAAATGTTTTTTCTTACATTACATTTATTTGGTTCTTTTAGGAATGTTCATTGTAGGAAAGGTACGAAGTGGTGGAGGTTAGAAACCATGACAAGATGAACTGATCGCCAAGTCAGAAGTAGCAACAAAAATAGATGTAGTTCAATTGCTACTGATATAAGGCTGAGTGCATTACCAATTTCATAATACTGTCATGCAGTTAGGTAAGATCAGGAAATGCAGATCAGCAAATGATGAGCTTTTACTTTACCTCAGTCTGCTGAAGTCACTGGAGTGTAGCAAAGCTAATGAGACTAACAATCGCAATTGTAGAATCAAATGGCTGGACAAATTTAATGAGGCACAGTAAAATGTACAAATTTTGGCCCCCGTCGAGATCTTCTAAAAGGGGCATCGGAACCCCTAGTATCGTTCGGGTTAGATCAAAACTTAAGCTACAATAGATTTTTTGGCATACCAAGCATACTAAATGACGCAAATATTAGGTGACCCTTGGGGGTCGATCAAAGGTCATATGATCTCATATGAACCTTGAAATAAATTAATCCAAAGATGACAATTTTGCACCTAGGAACCCGGTCTTGGGTCATTAGGTATGCTTGATATGCCAAACAACCTATTGTAGCTAGTTTTGGTCTAACCCGAACGATACGAGGGGTTCCCTTAACATCCGACCACAAAAAGTGGGACTTGGTCTATTTTCGAATTTTTTGCACATTTTGAGCCACCGCTCCCCACCAGGTGGGGCAAAAAATTAAAAAACCCTCCCATGGTGTGTAACTTTTCGTGCTCTTTCCAAAAATGTATAGGGTTAAGGGGTTCCGATGCCCCTTCTAGGAGATCTCAACGGGGGTTGGGGCGAAATTTGTACATTTGACTGTGCCTCATCCAATCATGATCATGAAGAAAGTAAATACTATATAGATCAGCATAAAACGGGTAAACATAAATTGATTATCTATTTGACTTGATATGATTAGTTGATGTACGGTGCCCGACATTCCGCGGTGCTGGAGGAGTAACGACGTCGTTAATCGGCAAGTACACCCTTAAGCCTATGATATCCCAGTTGGAGGACACTAGCACCAGAATCTTGTGCTATTCGTTATTGTTGGGTATTTTTCAGCGAGTTTTTCAGTGCTTGGTCTTTTCCCCGAATTTCCTTTTATTACTCTTGAGTAACTGGCTTGTTTGAGCTTAATGTAATACATGTACCTTTGTCGTGGGTCTGTCAGATCTTTATTAATTTATTTACATCATTATCGTTAGCTCTCGTTACAAAATACATTTATCCCGCTGTCCAGTTTACATTTGGTGGTAGTTTGCTACAAATAATGAACAACCTTTGCTTGTAACAATTTTCTCTTGGGTTATTTATGACTATCCTCGGTCAAATATTTATCGGATCCGGATCTAATACGTTGTAATTTCCCCCTTGTTTTCACCGTTGTTCAGTGCCCCTATAATTGGCCTTTACTACTGTTTGGACATGCGTAATGTCTTGCTTATGATAATTCGACAGTGCGTATTTATTGAAATGTCAGCGATCGGATAAGCAAAAAGAGATAAAACTTAATAAAAACAGATGACACCAAGGATTAATAAATCATATCTTCTGTCCGAAGAGTTGATACGGTTGACCCAAGTTGGGGATAAGTAGCCATTAAAAAAATGTAATTGACCCGGGGGTTGATAGCAGCCTGCTAATGACTTTCTTAGGAGAATTGTTACTATTAAAATGTGATGTGGATTGATGGTGTTTTTATTGCATATATGAGTTCCTCGAATACGTATCATCTTTTATACATGTTAGAAAACCTCATTTTAAAAACATTTCAAAGGGAGTCTATGAGGCATTTGTCACCAGTCAGTGTGGTATTTTTCTCCTCTGTCAGCAACCAAAATTTCTGGCACACCACCCGAGTGACCAAATGCGCTTTGAATGAGCAATTTTTGCTCATGTTTGAGCAAAGAAAGTTCTTCTGTTTGAGCAAAGCAAGATTTCATCTTTTGGTAATCTGTCAGCATGCATATTATCTTTTTGCGCATTGATGGCAATTAGGATTAGGGAAAGGAATAAAACATATTGAATATGACGAAGATAAAAGAGGAAAATATGCATATTGCGGCAGATAATGGAAATTACATTTTCAAAGCAAGATTCATTCATTTATCTATTACATTTGTAAATGTAGGGACCAGTTAAGCTACGATGCATATGCCTTAATGGATCCTTTGAATGTAACTTTTGGAAATCTTGGATTCTTAAACGTATTTTCACGAATATAGAATTTCAACTGGAATAAGTGAATCAGTTGTCAGATATAGATGCGAGTCCAACGTTTGCATTTAACATGTTTTACTTTTACATTTATTTGCTATGGCTAAAGCAGCCCAGAAACTAGGGCTCAGAGTTTCTGGGCTGGTTTAGCCGGTCACTATGATGTCACTATTCAAACTTTTTAACAAGCCATCTGCAATGAAAATCCCATCAGGTGGATTTTAGGCCAGCTTTGGTACATCCACGATCATAAATCTTTTCTATAAAAATCAGTAACAATTACTAAGATTATATCTGAACAGATTATTGCTTTCAGATGAAAAATTACACCTCTTTTAGTGTTAGTAACTTTTTCAGAAGAAAAGAACGTGCCAAAGGCTCATAATTCAAGTCCTTGTCGAGATGCCAAACGGTCAAAACAACTCGTTATATTCAGGACAGCTATGCCAAAAACGCAGGTAATACTGATTTTCATTTGGTAACGATGTATATTGTGGATGCACAGATAACTCCACTCGTAGCTTGACTGAAGCAGTTGTGCTGTTAAAACGATGGCTCTCTCATTTGCCTCCTAATCCCAATCACGAAATAGAATAGAATACTACTCTTAGTATAGGTTAGAGCACGTTAAGAATAATCAAGAGGTGTAGCCGAGTGATTATTCTTATGCATCATGAAGTAACTTTTTAACGTGCTCTAGTATTATTGGCCAAAATCAATCTGCGACGTTACACCACTTTCACAGGCTTTCGACATAAATCACCAGTTTTAAGGACGAAAGAAAATATTTTTTTCAAAATTTTAAATGAAAAACAAAAATTCATTAGTGCTGTGATAGATTAGCCACAAAACATGCACTTTCACCCTTTTTAAATGGCTGCTGAGGCAGGGTCAAGACGATCTACGACGTTACAAAAAGAAGACTCTTATTTTTCAACCACTTTCATCAGGCACCAATTCGAGACAGATAAAAGTATGACAGAAAATATTTTGAGATGATTCGTGGTAACTTTCAAATCGCACAGAAGTAGTTTCTGATAATCAGGATCCGCATTCTCCTAAAAAGTACCAATCTACGACGTTTCAATCTGGGGACGAGATTTCCTCCTGTTGATGATAAGATTTAGGCAAACTAAGGGGATGAGCATATGGGCATCTTCTTTTGAATCGATTTTCACGAAAATACCCTGATCATTCATCTTTTTAATGACTTTTAATTACATCTTTAAAGTACTAATTTTTTATGAAATTTCCGAACAAAATCACAAAAATTAGCCCCAGCGGCGCTAAGAGCCCCATGCGGAAATTTTTTGAGGGGAAGCCCTTTGCCTGACGCCGCAACATATCCCCCATGTATTACCTGGGCTCTAGAAAAGAAAAGCTGCAACAGTTTTCTTAACAATTAAACCCCAAACAGAAACTATTCTTGAAACTTTATCCTTCAAAATTCAAGGTTTGGGTCAAAATTTTTGAAAGTCGGCTGCATGTATCTATTATATACCTAATTCCTGTTGATAATATGATGGTTTATTTGAAAAAATATCTTTAGAACTTTATTTCATCAGGATGATTTTGAAAACATAGGCATTTTAGTATCGTGAAGGACTGTCAAAAAGTTTCAAAGTTAGCTGCATGTATTTATAATTACCTAATTGCAGTTTAAAATGAAAAGAAAATCTGTAGAACTATATGTGATAACTAATTGTGATCAATAAGCATGAAATAAGTCACTTTGCGTTGAAAATGTTTGTCTTAAATCACAATACATGTACTAATTTAGCTATGTTTTCAAAGTCATCCTGATGAAATAAAGATCTGAAGATATTTTTTCAAATAAATCATCATATTATCAACAGGAATTAGGTATATAATAAGACATGCAGCTGACTTGCAAAAATTTTGACCCAAATCTTGAATTTTGAAGGATAAAGTTCCAAGAATAGTTTCTGTTCGGGGTTTAATGAAATGGTCAAAGACAAAAGAAAAGTTACGTAAGGGTGCTCTAAAACTCTGAAAAACCAAACTTTTTGACAAGTGCTGAGAGAACAAAGCTTTTGTTTATTACAATATTTTGGAAACTATTTTACTCTAACTAAATCAATTGTGATGATATCCATTTATTTTTAATATTTTCTTTTTGTCATATTATAGCTATAAACCACACTGTTTAAGCCGTAGAATTTGACTGTTGAAAGATCATTTAAATAAATTGAATATATGGATTTTAATATGGTTTGTTCCACATGATTTGAATTTTCACTGAAGTGCGTCACGATTGTTGACTATTTTTGTATGTATGCTGGGCAATGGTCATATAGAATAGGTATGCTAGGTAATTTTATGATATGAATCCAATATGGCCACAAGTCAATCTTTTAACGGATCTGACTCTACGGAATACGAAACAACTCCGAGTGAAGATGAAAAACGAGAAGCTGCAAAAGAAGCAAAAAGAGGATTTTGTGAGAAACTGTGTATTAAATGTTGGGCTTTTATGCCAAGGCGAAAACTTTTTGGCTTTCTGCTTTATTTTGGATTTTTTTGGTTTTATTGTATAAAATCACTGCTAACGGTAACAGCAGTGGCGCTTACTCAAAATCGCACTGATTTTATTTATGGAATAACAGACTTTGCAGCACCACCAGATTTTGATTTGAATTCAGTTGCAAAAGGATGTGTATTTAGTACTTTCTACATTGGGTACTGCATCTCTTCATTTCTTTTTGGATATCTTGTGGATGAATACTTTGTTTCGAAACACGTCATTGGCTCAGCTGTTTTTGGCGCTTCATTACTTTGCACTATAGTAACTGTACTTTCCCGGTTCGCTACTTGGCCTTTTCTTTTAATTCGCGTATTATTGGGATTTTTTGAAGGAGGTCTTCTTCCAGCTGCTTTCCAGATGACTGGGAGATGGTGCATGAAAAATGAATATACAAAAATGGGTGTTATTCCGTACGTTGGAATGCTCAGTGGCTCCGCTGCTTCGCTTATAGCTGGTAATTTCGTTATGAAATATTTCTGGTGGGAATTACTTTTCTGGAGTTTGGCTGCCGGTGCGTTTTTATGGTTTCTGATTTGGACTATTTTTTCTTCGGAAGGACCCAGTGAGTGCGAAGCAATTACAAAAGACGAATTATTACTGATTCAAAAATCTGTTGGTTACACGGATGAAGATGGTGAAGAACATAAACTGCCATTAAAGGATATATTAAAATACATGCCATTTTGGGCATTATGCGTGGCGCATGTTTCTAATATGTGGGCTTATGTAACTATTAGACTCGATGCTCCACGGTATCTTGCTACCTTCTCCGAGTATTCTATTGAACATTCATTTCTCTATATCTACTGCATATTCTTGGCAATGGCATTTGTTTTACAGGTCGCAGCCTTTGGTTTTGACTCCAAGAAGAAATCACAAAAGAAATTATTATACTTCAGAAAACTTTTTACTGGCCTTGGGCTGATTGGTCAAGCAGCCTTTTTTGCCCTAGCAGCCGTTTCTGTTAATTCTATTGTTATCCTCACAATGCTTGTTCTTGGCTTACTTCTGGGATCATTTTTCTATCTTGGAGCTGGAGTCAATGCACTTGACCTTGTTCCGCAACATGCTGGATTTATTGTTGGATTGTGTAATGGAATTGGTTCACTTCCGGCTGTGTTTAGCCCATTTATTACAGGAATTATTGTGCAGAGAAATGAACCTCTGCCATGGCATTTTGTGTTTTACATTATGTCAGCAGTTGTTTTAGCTGGTGCTATCGTTTACATACTATTTGCTGGTGTTAAAAGAGAATGCTGGGCATTCATAGCTCCACCAAAGAAAAAACCCAAGAAGTTTGAATATGAGGAAGTAAAATGAAGTAGCAAATTTATTGTGATAATTTAATATCTTATTTTTTGGAAATGTTTTAAAAAGATCGGGATGTTACTTGTATAATTTTGCAATATCCTGCTCCTATATACCCTTCTCTATGTTTGTATATAGAAATGTCTTATGTAAATTGTATATAGAAATGTATGTAAATATTTCATAATGAATTTATTAATAAATTATTGATTATAAATTATTAATATATGTATATTCCCGAATGAATTTTATTTTAATGTTTATTATAAGTGTTTAAATATTTATTTCAATTAAATGTTATACATGCATATTAACTTGTGGTTTACTTTCCTTTTTATTTTGACTTTATATTATTTCCAATTTCCATATATGATACTATCGGATAACTTGTAATTTGTCGCGACGAAGATCAAGTGAAGTACTGGTTAAGGGTAGCAGTAATTTACTGACCAGCTACCAAGACCTATTCTCTTCACTGAGCACCAAGAAAATATTATTCTTCTGTCTGTACTCTTTATTGGTGATTTATCCGCGGCTAAAACATTGCATGTTTTCCTTTATTGTTTTTCTATTTGCCTTTTGCTTTGTATATTGCATAAACTTTAAAGAGTTCCTTAGAATTTTGGGCGATTCTAGTCTATTTTAAAAGACAGTTGTTTATACCCCCTCCCCATGTGTGTGCTATAACCAATTAATTTTTTTTCATATTGTGACGCAATAATTTTATTAAGTCTAAATTATTAAGGGTCTGTAACACCATGATCTTTCGGTATTACAATTTTTACTTCCTTTATATAGGAGCGAATCAGGGGCTATTTATAGATTCAATAATAGATTCAATATGGCCGCCAACCCCTCTTATGACGGAAAACTAAATATCGAAACATGGAAAATGTTGAGATATTAGTTTTCTGAAATAAACTAGGGCGATTCCCTCCCGGAAGAATTAAAGGAATGAGAGCAAGTACAGTAGAATAGCCTTCCAATTTTGATAATGTTTTATTTGAGGAGGGGGTAGAAGGGGTAAACGGGGGGGGGGGGGTATAATATAGAATTGGCTAAACGGAGTGGATTTTGACTTTCAAAATATTTTTGACGGAATCGGGTGGCGGATTCAACAATATCCGAAGAAATATAATTTGGCGGGATCGGATTTTGGCTTAATGGTATAGCGGGTTGGATGACCCCTTCTAGTCCCCCTTGGACGCCTTTACAAAGGAAGCCTCGCACGATATCCTTATTAGCTAGTCGCCGCACTTGTTTCTTACCATCATGATATAAGGATATAAGGAAGGCACTTCATTTCATGTTCTTTGTGTTCAATCAGAGTACGAGTAGAGGAAAAGGTGCCGAAACTCATCCACCTGAAGTAGAAACTGTGATGGTTCCTCATGATGATCTCCTCACCAAGTCTACGTCGGGAGTTTTTACATTTACATTTCCCCTCATTTATTAAGCTTACATTCTTTACATTTGACGACCAGAACTAGATTTTCGATCAACTATTTAAACGAAACTGCACGGATGTAGGTTCAGGTGTTGGCGTTCCCCCTCCGTACGTACCTTTATGGCTAAATGTGAACGATTTGGTCATAGATGGAATAACTTATCCAGATATTGGTTTTTATCAGTCAATAATTGTTATCGGTAAAATACCCTCTTACAATATGCACACCCTCTCTTACTCTCATGATTCCGGTTTTGACAAAAAAAGCGCATATGATCATATATCAATTAGCAATCCCCCCCTGCCCTGGTACGCTAGGGTCAGGGACAACCGTATTATCTATTTGATAAGTCAGTCAGCTTCTTAGGTTTAGGCATTGAACCAGATTTAAAATAGCTTGCCAAGTTAAGTCAAAATCTTGACTGGGGCAATCAATTTCTTTCACGTCCCCAACAGTAACCATTGTCCTTTGCTGTCAAGATCGTATACCGGTAGACTACTTACAAGACTGCCGATCGCGCACTGCAATTTGTGTACAGTTTGGATAAACAAATAATATCTAGACCTATGACCCGCTTCTGTGAAAATATTATTCCTATTGACGGCACCAAAATCGCACATGCGCATGCGCGAAAAATACGGCATGCTCAAATCTTAAAAAAATAACCGTGCCAATCGACTATTTGGGTGCATATTTCCATCTGCTTATAATATATTTTATTGCCTAAACCTAGTGCTAGTGGTTTGTGAGATAAGCAGTTTCACCTATGAATTCGGATTTTTTAGTCACATACCGATGAATCTCAAGGTCATATAAATGTATTACGGACAGATATAACATAATTTGAGCACTTTGACTGCGGTGGCGCAAAATGTCCCACTTTTAGTGGTCGGATGTTAAGGGAACCCCTCGAATTACTTACTCAGCGGTCGTAGCCTCGCTCTTGCGCCACCTTTTCCAACAGTTTAAATTTTATGCTTTATGGTGTTTCTGTTTTTCTCTTTTTGCGGTTCCTCGGATTTTCCAATTGTTTATCAACCAAGTACTGTTATTTTTATTGTCACGACAAGATCAGTTAATAATTAGACGCATTTCTGCCAACTAAAATCTCGGAAGTTCTGATGGATTCTGCAAGAAGGCAGATTTCGTTTCCATGGGAATTCATTATTTTCATCAGTTTCCGCTATTGTTCCTAGGTGACAGAAGGGTTGTGATGGTCTGGACATCTTAGATTCAGTCAAAACATCAAGCTGTCACTGCTGTTTGTTAGTTATTCGGTAAAATAAGTGCTTATATTGCACCTGCTTTATTGAACAATATCACAAATATTTGACCGACATAATGAAACTATTACCACCCATCGTTGTAATAAATATCTGGCGACTGTGAGGGCCACGGCAAAACGGGTAATACCTAACTTCGGGCCGATCGGACCGCGCACCGCGGACCAAGCGGACCGTTTTTAAAACGACGAAACGTGG
>JAXIUW010190291.1:9664-19853 GCA_035591015.1 Cephalothrix simula
CTGTGAAAAATTACCTGACCTTTTTCAGGCAACGCGTTAGCAAAAAAGATAAATCTTCAAAATATTCACAAGCAACATAACTTTATGATAACCGCAAAAATTTTTTATGCGTAAAGCGACAAATTTTTTTTGCGGAAACCTGGAAGAATAAGAATTCCCGGACTTTGTCACTTGTTATGAAATTCCCTGAATTTTTCATGATTTTTGAAGGCTAAATTAAAATTCCCCGACTCTTCCCCGATTTCGAATTAAAGGCGAGTGGCCACCCTACCCAATTTGGCCTAAATAGGCAAATTCCATTGTTAGTTTTTCGCAATATGAATGCGCACCGATTTGCGACTGCGCAATGCACATATCTCAAAAACTATGAGTGCAATTTTTTTGCTCTTATTTGTGGTATATAGTCTATTGACCATTCCGTAAAAATCCATAGCGATAATGTTCGGTGATTGTGACCGACGTTTGGCATGTTACTGGCCAACCGTGCCCATCGGTTTGAGACAGTAAACGACGCCGATTTATCCAAAATACAATGCTAGATAAACAGATTATCACATTGAACTAATTATTGGACATAATCGACGGTCTGTCACGAGAATGAAAGCTTATAGGCTTAATAGTCTTATAACAAGAAAACAAATGGTCCGTTAATTAAACATTACTGTATGTGATCATTATTGTCACATCCGTAATAGTTTACAATCTGGTGGTAGGTCACTTACGCATTTTGACTTTGTTCAAAATTTTAACCGAACGCTAGTTTAATTGGCTTAAACGTGCCTCTCCTCATGAACAAAGTGTTAAGAAGAATTACCTGTGATAATTCTTAACTATAATTTTATAATTTTTAATAATATTTTGATTAAAATAAACGCATGATATTATTTTCAATATAATAGGTTATGCACGTACGGTTTAAAACGCCAAACGAATGTCACGTAATTACTTATTTTATATTTTTTGATGTTTTATTTTGGAACATTAATGAATAAAAAAAAAATACTCACCATTCTCAAACATCTTAATCATTCAACCTATAAAAAGATACAAAAATAACGGTTAGACAGTCAAATTTAGAAACATTGTACTGATTCGATGAAAATAGACAAATTCTCATTTCAAAATTTCTATAATATGATAATCTAATAATATCACATATAATAAGTAATGATCTGAAACACGCACCATACTCTTAGTATTATGCAAAAGTTCTTAAAATATCATAATCCTGCATATTCAAAACTTAAATTGGATTTAGAATGATATATAAGATATAATTAATGTAACATTATGGTAATTAAAATTTACGGTAAATCAAGATTTTCCACTTAGCAACGTAGCACTAGCTTCCTTACTCATCATCATAAGGCGGGAACCCACATTCACTTTAAATTTTTTCCTTTCCTTTTCTGAAAAAAATAAAGGTTTTTGTTAATAAAAAAAATTGATCAGATGTAAATTTTTATTATTTCAGAATTCCGCATACGGTCTCAAAGATAACATTGAAGCATGGCGAACCCTTTCACAGTCAGCTTCAGCAGCATGTTACCCGTATGACACCACGGGTATGACAACAGCTTATCCATATATGAACAGGTAAAATTTTTTTTTAATTTTTTCACATGTTTTTATTTAATCCTTTTAGTAGAACACATATCTAAACACCGTTTTAACTATGTAAATCCTTATCATTTCAATCTCTAAAGTTATCTAGTAATAATTATTTTTCATTTTTCTATTGAATTTTGAAGTTATAAATTTGTGGAGTCCGACAAGATTTTATCTTGTTAAAATTTTATGGTTATTTTGTGACAAAAGCTTCTAGTATATAGTTTCATTTGTGAAAGTAATAGTAATAACCTTTTACATAAAAAAACCTATTATTACTTGACAAAACGATTATTTTGACAAAACGAATAGGTTGTCTACATTTTAAAGTGCAAAAATTCTTCCCGTCTGAGACGAGGATCTTATCTTGATTTTATCAGGAGCCGAAATTCTGAAATAACGTTTTTTTTTAATTGTTATTGCCGTTTTTATTGCGCCAAAACTTCGGCAAAATGATCCAATCATACAGTAAAACAAAAAAACTTTATACTTCAAAAAGGGAAAGCTTTACCTTACACGGGGCTTGTTTGTCCGTCGACCGAGTTCCATCGACCGTCGTCCGTCATACCCGCCGTCATATTCTATGTGTTGTATGATAGGAATTCTTGAATTTTTCTTATAAAGAATATTCATATCATAAAGTAATTCACGGGACCTGAAAAATATTTTTTTATAAAAATGTAATTACAAAAAATGAAATAATCTGCCGTCTACAGATATTGTATATATTCAAAAGAAAACGTTTTCTTATTTAATTATTAAAAAGCTAAATTTCTAACTGAGATAGCAGGTCTCGAAGTCGAGACATACCGCGGTACAAGACCTTTAGGTGTGAGCTCTCCGGAGGAGGCATCGACGTGGGCCACCAGCGTCGTTTAATCACCGGCACGTACATCCTACAGGCCTTTGATATCCCAGTTAGAGGACACTGGCGACTAGAATCTTGTGTCAAAGGTGAGGCTCGAACCCACGACCTTTCATTGTGAGCCAAGTCTCTTACCAAACTAAGGTATAACTATGTTGGAGAAAAATTCACAACATTTTGAGTATATTATAGGTAAAGATACAAGCCCCACCTATTTTTTATTTGGCTTTCTTAGGAAATTAGGAATTTTTGGTGGAAACATAGGGCAAAATTGATGTAAAATAGTAAATATAGGACAAATAGTAAACAAATATATATCCACAAAACACGTTATATCGCTGGTATAGCTTTCGTGCCTTTTCATTTTTAAATGTTTTATTTTTCTTTTGCCTATGTGCCGAGGGAAGCGAGGCGAGAAAATTTTTGAGTTTTAGACCCTCAGGATAGTTTTTTAACACTTTATTCTAATTTTTTTTCCAAATTTTGATCCATTGCCCCAAAATATTGAGGAAGATAGGACAAATTTGTCAAAATGAGAACAAAATTTTCAATAAAACTAGGAAATGCAATGTCAGGCTGAGGCAACCCACAATTCAATCGTTTGACTAGAATCAGTTGATTTCAACTTGCTTGAGACAAGCTAAATTTTTTCTTTTTGTGAATATGAACAATAGTATAATAATATTTTGACAAGCCGACATGTATTTTCTCCGATGTCAACACTGTCCAGATCACTGCTCCAGTGTAGGTTACCAGTGTATGTTCAAATCGGTAATATTCTTCTTTTGTGGTATTACCCTTATCGTTGGCGACATCGCAATTTCGTTGATCTTATCTGTTCGAAACGTCGCCAGACCCTGTCCATGCTTTGTTGAACGCCAATCTCTTCATGAACGCGCACGATTTGAAGATCGAACAGAAAAATCGTCCCTTTCAATTTGTGGTTGGAATAGCGCTACAATAAGATCATTAGTGTTAATAGTCAAGAGAATCAATCAATGACATTCGTTTTGAATTCTTAGCGGCGCCAGAAAAGGGCGCCAAAGCATTCCACAATGATAAAATAAGTTATGCCATGTAATATCGTAACTAATATGTTGATGCCGAAGGCGTTTTTATGTTATAAACATCAAACTTACATAATTACATGAATTATTACATTAAAATATCTCTGTCATCCTATAAAATATTTTCTAAGTGGTTTAATTATATCAAAAAACATAAGGTGACCGATAACTACTCTTCTAAATGATCAAATATCAAAAACACAACTCCCGACACAAATTGCAAGGTCCTTAGCGATCATCTTCACTCTTTGCGGCGAACAGAAAATCACAAAATCCAATGGCCTCTTAAAAATAACAGCCAACGCAGCTCTCTTAAGCACTTTTTAAGAGTACTTGGTCGTCCCTTATGTCGAAAGAACAATAGAGCGGCTTAATTTTTGAACCAGTATTAAATATATCGTTACTAGGTGCTAACCAGTAATAAATATATCGTTACTAGGTACATCTGAAAGGTATTAACCAGTTTTTTTTTTGTGTTTCAGTTATGGTCCCATGGACCTTAATGGTGCTCGGCGAAAGAATGCAACGCGGGAGAGCACAAGCACTCTAAAAGCATGGCTACAGGAACATATCAAAAACCCTTATCCAACAAAGGGTGAAAAAATAATGTTAGCTATAATTACTAAAATGACTCTTACTCAAGTTTCAACATGGTTTGCAAACGCGCGGCGGAGATTAAAGAAAGAAAATAAAATGACTTGGTCACCGAAAAATAGATGTGATGATGACGATGATGATGCAAGTATCAAAAGTGATGATGATTTAGACGATGTTGTAGGTGAAAAAAAGAAAACAGACATCAAAGTGTGCTCAGGTAGATATCTAAAAAAATTCAATAATAAACATTTTTAAAAAATCAAAAAAAAAATTTAACCTATAATTTTTTTAAAATCAGCTTTCTATTTTTTTTTTTTACTTCTTACAGCTTCTCAAGTCTCTCTTCTTTCTAATTTTATGATTACTTTTATTTTAGCGTTTCACTTGCCTAAATTTCTTTTGACAAAAAGTGTGATGTTCAGCTTTGCCCATTAAAAGCAAAATCAATTTGCAATGTCCAAACTTCAACATAGAAGTTGACAAAATAAGCAAGATGTAGGAACTGAAAAACAAAATAAATAACTCATTTTATTTTTAAAAGGTTTTGGTTCTTATCTTCAAGTTCCTACCGGAAAGTTTTAACTCTCAATCACACAATTTTTTGACTTATTTGAACACAGAGAGCGCTTGTCAAACATAGCATTAAGAGTTGTTTGCTGACAGCACTCACAGCGGACAGTCTTCCAGGCTGGAAGAAGCAGATCAAGTTGAAACCAATTGCAATTAGGCATAAATTTCGGACTTCATTAAACAATGATCAATTATGATTAACAGAAAAGCGTAGATGTCAAGTATTGCCTAGGTGTTTAGTTCCATGTCCGTACGAAATCAAATATCAGCAAACATTAAGATTAAATATTGATGTTAAGTCAGAGAATTAATTACTGTTAATGTTTGTAGAATGAGATCTAGAACGACATCGCAAATCTCAAGCGACTTAAGCGATGAAATGCCTCCGCATCCCGTTGATATATCTTATTAAATCACGAGCGAGTAAATTGATGATTTAATCACTTAAATATTGATGATTAAATCACTAAAATATTGATGATTAAATCAGTAAAATATAATAAAACTAATTCTTTGCTATTATCATTGTTTTTACAGCTCTTGGAAGCCCAAGAAACGACGACGGAGCACGGTCGGAAAGTGACAATCAATCGGAGGACCGATCCCCTTCAGTGTTATCATCAGACCTCATAGATAGAAACGGAAACTTGGGACAATTTCAATCACCTTCAAACTCATTTAAAACCCAATCTAGTGACAATTTAAGTGATGAAAAAATGCAATCAAAGCCAAAAATATGGTCTCTTGCACAGACTGCTACGTCAAAAAGTCCACCGCTCGGTCGGCGCTCGCCTATAAATCTCTCACAGTCTATTGCATCAAGCAGACCAAGTACTTTTACTTCATCAATAGACGTTCCGAGTTTATGGGGGAAATCTCCATTATACTCATCAATAAACTATCCTTCAGGGTTTTCAAGATACCCTTTAGGTAGTATGCCATATCCAACACCCAGTAAGCCAACAATCGGAGGATCTGATCTAAGTCAACCATCATTATCTAGTCGTACCTCAGGTAAGATCACTAAAATTACTATAATCACTACTGATCACTAAAGATGTTCTTGAATACAAGAATCTATTCGCTCACCTTTGTTTACTAAAGTAGTATTGAACTTTGTTTTCTGAATAAGTTAGCTGTAAAACAGAAAAAGTTAAAACTTAGTTTTCGGGTTTTTTACAGATTCTCAAGTGTCAAGTTTGGATAGTTTGGTTCATCCAGCATTCGGTGCATTTAGACCAGTTGAAAAAAGTAAGTTTTAAGTTTTAACAACCAAAAAATATATATAATTTAGTTGTCGACACTCGACATACTTTACCAAAAGCCAACTTTCCACTTATGCTTTGTTAATGACTATGGGTGATCGGGCATCAAAAATATTATTTTAGACAAATAAAATAAGGTGGGGCACTCGTAGGGTATCTTAGACCCTCTCTACATTACTAATATTTAACCGTGATTAAGTTAACCACTGGTTAATTGGTTAACTTTAACTATGGTTAAAGTTTATCAGTTAAGACGAACTCTGATTAAATGTTGGTTAATTCAACCTTGTGGGTTTTGGAAATCGCGACTTAATCAATGATTAAATCAGAAATTAGCGTCTACATTACTAAAGTTGTTAAATCGACTTATTATTTAATCACAGGCAACAGTTAGTTAACCATGATTAAATGTTAATTTAAGTTAACTATTTTGCTTCTACATTACTAGCATTTAACCATGGTTAGTTAACCATGGTTCAATGTTAGTAATGTAGACGGGGTAAGTTTTCTGCAGAAACCATTCTATGGTGGACGATCCTGTGCATCAAATTTTCTAATCTTCCCTTTCTTAGGAGGATAAAATTTTAGTCTATTTCCTTCCTAAGGAGGATAAAATTTTAGTCTATTTCTTTTCTTAAGAGGATAAAATTTTAGTCTATTTCTATTCATACATCCGTATTTGATTATTATAATTTTCAACGTTACATTTGTGTATGAAAACGACCAGTTATATATAATATATTTTTGTCTTTTCAGTTAATCAATTAGCGAAATAATATTCCAAAGAGGCTGCTGTTTAACATTCCTCTGCGAACTATTCCACAAAACTTTTTAAAAATCGGATACATAAGGAGTGATAATACAGACACTCAGGCGTCAACAAGTCAAAATGCCCTGCTTTAAAGACAATTTACGTTATTGCAATACAGTAAACTATCCATTATAATGTGGTGCAAAACTGTTTAACGAAAAGACGTTTAAGGCAGTTAAAATGTTTAAAATTTGAATCTCAGAATCTAAATTTAAGTTTACAGACAATACGATATTGCGAAACGCAATTATAAAGCAGTGGCAAAATACGTGAAATTAAATAATTAGTGTTCTGTGATTGATGCTGATTATACTTATACTTTGTGCTACTAATGATGGAGAATAAATGACTTGGTGACGATTAAATTGAACAAAAAACATCTTATTTACAAAAGCAATTTTTCATCTTTTTGAGAAATTCAAAAGGTTATTACCAAGACCAATTCACGGTGCATTTTGGTATACAAATAGTAACTGTTCTTATTCTTATTGCGTGTACTTAAATTTAAAAATAGGGCAAATAAATCTTATCCTTTGTTGATACAATGTAAAAAGGTAAAATAATAAATATAGTATCAATCAAATTTAAAGAATTTTATAGCTTATCTCTAGGATATTTTTTTTACAATTTTCAGTTTAACTAGACAGTAATATTTGTTATGTCTTTTTTGACAAATAATGTATTTGATAAGTTGCAAAAAATACAAATAATTTTAAGAACAAGGTCGAATCTTTGGCATTATCAGTTATTAAGTACCACTAAAAACTAACACAGGTATATCGTGAGTTTGATACGATAACCTATGTTCAAATATTAAATACTATGTAAATTTACTTAATTTACAAGATAAAAAAATGTCAAATTGAATTATTACCTGATTAAACTGTCAAAAAAGCATGTTTATTTCTGTTTCTTTACTTTAACCTGTTAAATTAAAATTAAATATAAATTATAAATCAATGGATTTGATCAATAATCAATAGTAAGTGTTCGAAATTTATAAGTGCTTTATATGTTGTATACCGCAAATAAGTTTTTTGCCAGCAAAACATTTATATTTATAATTAATTGTGCTATATGTTGATAAGATGTGTTGAAAGCAGTATTTATGTACATAGAAAAAGAATGTCTGGTTTTAGAATCTCTAGTGAATGAATTGTATATATGGCGTGAATCTTGGAAGAATCTTGAATGTTTAGAAATATATATTGAATGACTGTTTTAAAGATTAATTTCTGTTTTATTTCAGTTAGTATTAACTTATTGAAAATAAAGAATCATATAAATATAATTGAATCTTTTTGTTTTTAAACATTGGGCGCCATAGGAAGGGAAAGTGCGGTAACTCAAGTTTTGATAGTGCCGAGAAAATTGAAGTTTTTTGAACCGATTGGTATGAGATCCCCTATATACACAAAGGGCATCCCTTGGCCAACCGGTTTGATGAGTAACTATCTGACTATCAAAGCTTAGTTCACTCATTCACCGCTGCTCTTATTGATGAATTAAAGGTGGACAGACAACATCAAACCTGAGGTTTGATGTTATCTGTCCAACATCAAACCTGAGGTTTGATGTTATCTGTCCACCTTTAATTCATCAATACTAAATAGATACGAGAAGTATCTGTCCTCTTGGCCAAGGATGACACAAAGGGATAAAAAAATTGGTTGAGGCATGACTTGGTGTTAGCTACCCGCTTCCCGTCGGTTTTTCATATTTGGAGTATAGCAACCCAAATAAATGGGGCATGCAAAATGAGGAACAAAGATTGTAATTTCATGTCCCTACCACTACCTGGTGGAAAAAGGCGGGTAAAAATGTTTAAGTTGAGAATTTTGATGTTGAACATTTTTGACCACCATTTTCCACCAGGTGGTGGTAGGGACATGAAACAGCCACCACTTTACTGCATCTTGCTTGCCCTTTTCATCGATGTATAGTTTGTCCTGTTTGCCAAAAATCAAAAGAAATCAATAATTTGATAATTTTCGCAGTTTTTTTTTCAACATTGACCACCACCACCCTCCACCAAGTAGGGACATCTAACTACGATCTTGGTTCCTCATTCTGTATCATCTTTCCAATGATATATACATTATGGGGGTTCATATACTCCTAATATGAGAAACCAGCGGGTGGCCGGACGTCATGCCTCAATCAATTTTTCCATGCATTTTGTGTAAATCAATTAAATCAACAGGTTTAATTGCGGTGCGGCGGAAAATCCTTAGGAATTTTTGTTAAAATTCACCGTGATCACGGTTATGTTTGATATTTCGTTTTCAATTTTATCATATTGCACCGTAACTGTGTATGAAATTACTTCCGAGTCCTGCTTGGCGTCCGGACAATGATACTAATAGCTCATTTCGCGCCAAAAAGGGAGTTACCGCGATTTAGGATCTCAGGGCAGTAATCAGGGTGAACCCGAAACAGGGTGGCAACTGTTCCAAGATTTTCATTTTTCTTGACTATCCCTGATTTCCAGGACTCTTCGCAAAAAAGTCCCTGGCGTTTTTTTAGCAACGTGTAAGCAAAAAATTGAAAATATTCATAAGCGACATAATTCCATAATAACCGCAAAGATTTTTATATGTAAAGTGACAACTTTTTATTGTAGAAACCCTGGAAGAATACATGTAGAAATTCCCAGACTTTTCCTTGACTTAGTCACTTTTTATGAAATTCCCTGACTTTTCCATGACTTTTAAAGGCCAAATTAAAAGTCCCTGACTTTTCCTTGATTTCCAGGAATTCCAAGACTTTAGGTGACAATTTCAGAAATTACATTTACCTGACTTTGTGACAAGTTTTTGAGTAAAAAATGCTGACTCTTTCAGCATTTCCAAGTTTTCCAGACCTGTGGCCACCATACAAACAAGCCTGGCCTCATGGGGAGTAAGTAACCAAGTTCCTAAAATAAAACAAAAGAACTGATTACTTTTGAATGAGATGGGATATTCATCTTATACATGTAACAGCTCAGCCAGGCTTTGTTAAATTTCAGTGGCCTTTTTGCACAATAGCAACCTGTTAACAGCAAAAATCTGACAATAACAGCAATTATTTGTAATTATCATATAATTTGGAGAGATGATGAACTGATGAACATCAACAATGTAAAAGAACAGATAAACATCCAACCTTTGTTGTTATTTATTCAAATAGGTTCAATAATTTCAGTTACATCAGAAAAGATGACATCAAACAGTGGTTCCACAGATTTTAAAAAGGTAAAATGGCTGCCCGCATAGCAATGGCTAGTTTTGACTTTTCAACGAGAGGATTAAGCTTGTCAAAAGGCCACAGAAAAAGAGAAAGATCAAGATGATTACGTTGTTGACAACATTGTTACAACAAAATGTAATTATTTTGGGTTCCTCTAAAAACTAGCCCGCATGAC
>JAXIUW010190292.1:0-12126 GCA_035591015.1 Cephalothrix simula
ATTAGGTAAATAATAAATACATGCAGCTCACTTTGAAAAATTTTGATCCAAACTTTGAATTTTGAAGGACAAAGTTCGAAGAACTGTTCTGGGTTTAAGCAGGAATTATGTCGCTTTACGCATAAAAATCTTCGCGGTTATCATAAATATAATGTCGCCTGTTGAATATTTTCATACGCGTTGCCTGAAAAATTTCAGGGAATTTTTTGCTAAGAGTGCTGGAAATCAGGGAAAAGTCAGGGAAAATGAAAATCTTGGATTGGCCTCACTGTTAATAATTATCTGCAAAAGTCATATATAAGTAAAACAGATGCTTTATTTGTAAGATAGTCAGCCGGACAAAATGGCGGAACTTCCGGTTTCGTTCCCAGCATGACTAAGGAACGCATCGCGATTTTAAGTTTTCTATTGACATTATGCTGCTTAACTGGGTACAGATTCCGCCGTGCGCATAATTTCCTCACTCACCATTTGCTCACGGCAACTCAACATCCGGCCCAATCTTTTAAAAACTACTGTTTTTATGTTCACATGGGTATTGAGTTCCTTGAAAAAGTGTTATTCAGGTGAATGCACAAACAATGATATGTCCGTATCCGTAATTCTGTATGTAAATCACAGAAATACCCCCAATAAGAGGCAACAAGAGGGCTACATTTGACAGGATACCATTTATTGTTTTCGAGTCCTTTTTTCCGGTAAAAAACGATTTGTACTTAAAATATGTTTGTATTATTTAAATCAAAATACTATACTGGTACACTAGAGATTTCATAGAGCCAGATAGTCGCATTGGTACTTGCTGTTTTGCATTTTATGGTGATTTCCTCTGAAGGAGTTTGTTTGATCTCGTTTCCATCCAACATAAATTCTGTTTTTTCAAGGATACAAAATTTTAACGGATTTATCATTTCTTTTCAGAGGTGACCTGTCATAATGGAGCCGTCGAACTGGACGCCTCGTTGTTTAGTGCTGCTTAGTTTAATAGCATCTATATTAGCCCGTAAGTATAGTTTTTCTCATTAATATTACAATTTTAAACGTTAAAAGGCACTTTTAAACAAGACTTTTTACAACGTAAACGTTTTCTGAATCGAGAAAAAATCTGAAATAATTTAAATCTATTGAAAATCATTAGATGTATATAAGTCTACATCACAAAAAAGTGCTTTTGAAAATACCAATTGGTCCTTTTTTCATTTTCTCCAAATATATGAATCTATAAAAACTTAAAATATTGAATTCGTGACGTCATTCCATTCTTGCCTCTAGAAATTTGGAAGTAAAAATATGGTTTTTCCGGAATTGAATTCAGCACTTTATTCTTTAAATTCTGTGTTGGCGTCGGCATAGCGCGGTTTGTAACTGAAGCTGGAACTGGAAGCCTTTGTGACATTAGTTGGTCTATCTAAATTTGACAGATGTCGGCACTTCGTTTGTCATGAAGTACTCTCCTTTAAAAATTTATTCACATTTATATTTCGCGTGCTATATATTCTATCAATACAGTTTCATGCCTACTTATGCTTGTATTGAGTACACTTGAGTATAAAATAGTGAAGTGTCATGTTTTATAGCTTATCACTACCGCAATCTAAGCGTGTTTTTGTTTTTTTAAATTGCATCTGTTAATCAAGAACGCATTTTACCAGACCGCCATTTTGTCGCGTGGAGGTACACTCGAGTGGCTGGGTACGCGATGTCACTTATGGTGTCATTGAAAGTTAGTTCAGTCATTAATATAGAGAATGATTTAGTGTTTAGGTGGGAGCGAAAATTGAATTAGATTTAGAGTAGCTGTTAAAGTGTGTATTCCTTTTGTTAGATTTTAATTTTCGAAATTGGCTGTCAATTATCGAAGTACATTGTGATGTCCTTCAAAAAATAGTTGATGAAAAAATATTCCCAGACGAAAATAAACATAATCTACTAGGAGTGTTCTCTTGGGGGCTTTATTTTACACATCCATGAAATATACGTGTTACTATACATCTATGAGTCAACTCAAAAAATAGAAGAAAAATGTTTTTTTTGAAATAATATTCTTCTTGTCAAATATCAACAGTTTGATTTCCACTTCTTGGACAACGACATCAGCCATGAGGTCATTCACGGCTGTTTAACCGAACGTGTAAATTGTATTTCGGTCAAAACCTTCCAAAGGATCCATGGTAAGTCATCGATTGTTGAATATTCAACAATCGATGACTTGTGGGTTGTTAATAGTTTGAAATAGGCTGGTCGAAGGATTTTCTTAAAATTAACATTTTGTGCACTTCATGTTCAGTAATAAATCCTATTCTAGAATCATAAGTTTTCATAGTTTTAAGCATTCGAAATTTTTGAAGTCAATACCCTGATCATAGTCTGTCATAGTTTTCTCAAAATTAACCATTTTGTGTCCTTTAAATCAAAAATTAAGATAATTTAACTATGTCTTTTGTTATTAGCTATCAAAAACATACTTTAAAAACCCAAATTATATCAAATTCACAAAGAGTAAAGCATTTTTTGAATTTTCGAACTGTCATGTCATAATGATTTGAATTGCCCCAACTATTGATTGATAATCCGTGATTGGTTCGTAAAGTAAATAGCAATTGATTTTGGACGGTAAACAAGAAACTACGCTAAACCACGTTGAAAATTACCATAAATTACAATGCACGAAAACCGTATACCTCAAACAGCCGTGCATTATATGGTACACCCTGCTACTTTATCTGGTAAGGTCCTCCCCTTAATTAAAACTTTTCAATAATATACCTATTTCTCTACAACTAAGTCTGAGGACTTGGTTTCATGATTTAATGGTTTTCACCGGGTTTTTTCAATGATTTGGTATATTCTGACACTGATGTCCTTATTTATGCTGAAATATATCCTTGCTCCTTAGATCTTTATGGGTAAATTGAAGCTGGAAGCTGGGCTTGCTTTATAGTGTCAAGAGAAATAACTTTGTAAATGTGTTTTCAAGTCATTTTGTTATTCTGTATCCATTACCGAAGTTCCATATCTCTTTCCCAAAATGCGGCGACAGCTCTATCGGTCATTTTGATGTGGCCCGCAGGATTGCGTTGAATATTGATGAACTTCTGATAAAAACTTGATATATTTAATGCTTTGAGGATAAAAGAAACGTTTTTGGGTTGTCAACGATCTTAGATTAACAACGTCCTCTTTCCTGGCGGAGAAGGGCCACCGACAAGAATTTTATGTTCTGGTTACTCAGAAATTTGCTTATTTTATTATTCAAGCTTTTCTATCCAATTTATCTTGGGAACAATCGTGACATAATCACAGAGCTTTTTTACCGCTTTGTTTTTGTGACTAATTCGAAATGTGACCGGGGATTTAGCGAAATTGGGTGTCAGAGATGTTATAGATAAGTCCCAACCATTTGTTTAATTCCCCAAGCTCTTAATTGGACACGGGTTAAGGTATAAGTCTGTATTGACATTTTTATCTACTATTGCTATTGCGTTACCGATATTAGATGATATCACAAATATTTGTGCGGTTAGAAATAATGCATTTGTGATCAAAAACGATGACATAAGTTAACGATTAATCGTTAATTCAAATCTCTTACGGATTATCCATCAATATTATTGACTCCTTTGCAAAATCTTTTTATCCTTAGTTTCTTTTAAGGAAAGATTTTTTGCCAATGAAAATTAAATTTTAAAATGGGATTTTGAAACCTCAACAATAAGTAAACTAAGCATGAAGACACAGCGAGGTTACTAAAATGTTTCAATTTTTAGATATCTGGTCGTACTTTATTCTTGATTATAATTTTAAACAGTCTTGAAGGAATGCAATCCTTCGGATTAAATTGATTTACCTACCGGTAATAGTATCCGACAGCTAATTTCACGGGTCTTACCAATTTGAGGGTCTATAATCGTTCAAAAGGTATCAATTTTCAATAAGCCACTCTTTTTTGTTTATTCTGAAAGCAGTGATTTAGTTAAATGCGTGAAATGTAATTTATGATCATCGCATTATCGTAAGATTATATAAGATTATAAAGTTCTTTGTCACATATGATAGTTCATTTTACTTCTTTAATTTATTATGAATACACATAAGAAGTAGGTCGTTCTCCCTCTTTAATTTGTCAGTAGAAATAGAATAACTATTAGTTCACCAGACAAATCAAAGAGGGCAATTGACCTATTTAACTCAAATGAATGCAGCCGATACCTTAGCAGGGTGAGAACGGGTAAAAATGGTATATTATGAGCTTTTGAAGCTGGGAGAGGAATTCCCTAAACGTGAATGAAGCCTAACTTTCTAATCCAGAACATATTTAGTTATATATCAATTGGTGGCGTTAGTAGTCGCAATTCATCCACCCCACAGAAATTTGGTCCAAAGTTGAACTCTATTACTACTTATAAGACTACATAATTTTGGATCGTGGTGGAGCTTAGTGAGAAATGGGGTCCTTGGCCGTCATATTTACATTGCGTGGTGTCTAGGTGGTCTGGCAGCCCTGATTTATACTACTGTTGAGGTAGGGCGACAATTGACCTCCACCAGTGCTAAAGATTTTTTTCTAAGCCCTATTGTGCCCGATAAATTTATTTTAATCATTCTTTTAGAAACCGGGATTGCATTATCTACATTCTGCTGTAGTAGCTGATAAATGGTGATTTCAACCTACATTGTGTCATTACCATTTTTGGTGATTTAGGGACCACGAAATTGAGACCTTTATCATGTTTAATGCTCTTTGAATATCCGTGTCGGGAATTATCAGTGCGCCATACGGTCGGCCTTTTACTAATCTCCGACTTGGGACCGGTCATCAGGAAAAATCGTAAAAAATGTTGGCTAACCAAATAATCGTCATGATCGAAAGGTTTAACTACTGACTCTAAAGAAGTTCTGCTCGTTAATAATTCAGTCCAACGTGTTTGGCAAACAAAAAACTTGACTGTGTAAATAAGATAATTAATGATTTTTCAAGATCGCCCCGATTTCTGTAAATAAAACCTAATACCCCAAAACAAGCCAAAAACCCTAAAACTGATCGCCTCAGGAAAACTGTTTTTAATTGGAACAAAGTAATCAAATCGATTTTTCGATCAATTCTTATTTGATTGAGTAGTTTTGTGACGTCATCGTTCTTTGTGAAGTATAATTAAAAATACAATTTTTGTTTTGTAGGTACATCACCCCCAACTATATTCCGTCAACCAGATAAACTTCGGTTTTATCAATTAAAAGAAAGCGTAGAATTGCCATGTGAAGCAGAGTCAGAGCCTGCACCAAAGTAAGTATGACGTCATCAAAGTTTGCCTATATATCTTGACAAACGGCTTCTGGGATTATTTGATTATTCTTCCTATCCTATCTTAAGACTGTCCTATCAAATTAGATCTAAATGCAAGATAGGAGATTCAAGAAGAGTGATAAGAGATCATGATGTCAAGGTAAACTGGATCTTAATATGCTCCTATAATCCGGAGTCAATATGGTTTATAGGTTCCATGATTAATGGCCACCTTGTTGATTGTTTAATCGAACGTACCCTTTCATATTAACCGTTTCCTTAATTTCCTGAGTTGGTAAAAGAATGGGTTTACCAGACCCTTACAGTTTATACAGGGTGTATAAAAAAGCATTGGACCACTGAGTGAATGCATGACCTATTCTTAATTTATTGTCTTTTCTACCCTCACTGAAACAAAAATGTCCAATCTTCAGCGATTCGTGATTTTTGAAAAAATACCCACACAAAAAATATCGAAAGCTTCTGGAAAGCGTTTGCACGATGGGATACATTTTTTTGTTACGTCCTTTATACAGTGGCTTGCAGCGTAATGTTTGGTGCCTTACGAAATCCACATTCATGATAAAATAAAAATATAACCAATGGCGAAACTGTAATTCAAATAGCTTGTGCCGCGTTATATTTTCCGGGGCCATAAAAATATACTTTATTCTTTTCAAAAGCAAGGTTTTTTTTTTGCAGAGGCATTTTCATACAAGTGCCAGGGGCCTTACACATGAATGATAATAAATAAAAATACCTTTCTATAATCTATAAGCGTCAACCTCTTTGGGATTCCAGCGGTAGCGTCGCTAATATGCTCTTTCTTTTAACTTGATTCATTGGCATTATTCTGATCGAGAGCCATATTACTATCCCCTTGATAAATCTGATCGCACCGAGAAAAGTGTCTTGCTAAAGTAATTAAACACCTTCTGGGATTCGACACCTTGGAGTCTTGGTAGTAGTAATGCATTATTGATGAAATATCGGAAACCTATCCTTAGCTGATTAAAGTGTATCAGTGGGGTCAATTTTCGGTAGTGACCCTAGTGATGGAAAATGGGTCATTGTGTTACCCCCTGCTGGAATTGCTTGGCATGTCAATCACATGATCGTCAAAGTTTGACACTTCTGACATCGCGTGCTGAGCATCACGTAATATTAGTCAGATTAGAGTAAATCCGTCGTGATTTGGAAATTTAAATTTTCACTTGAAAATAGTGCTCAATGCCGTACAAATACAAATACTCCTCAGTTTGCCTTTATACGAATGTGAACAATTTAAAAGAGGCCTCTTTTTGGGGGGAGTGGATCTCGTCACTTTTTCACTGCTCACGGTTTATTTAAGGCCAATCTCACTGCTTTCCAATTTTTAAAGAAAATTAAAAAAAAAATAAATGATATTTATTTACCCGAGAAGTTCACTCGTACCGTCTTCGGCGAGAACTTCCCTCAAAGGGGCTGGGAACCAGTGCACTCAGGGTGAGAAGTGGAAAGTCGAAGTAACTGGAAAATTGATCGAATTTGTGCCGTTTCTTACTATCTCTGTTTTTTGTATTTATTTTGAAGTCATGCTCACTGATGACGCATGACTATAAGCTCTGCTCACTGCCCATTGGTCGATATTTTTCCAATGCTCAGTGCTCACTGCATGCTTTTTCGTATGCTCACTACTCATTACATGATTTCTTTGTGTTTTCACTACCCTAATTCTCTTTGCTCAGCGCCCACGGCCATTTTATACATCCCCCCACAATCTCACCTCTCACTGGAACCCAAAAATTGCCTGCTAAATGAACTTCCATTGCAAGTGGGACTAAGTAGTGACAACGTGGGGGTTCGGACTCTTTTCTCTTATACTCAAGGGTGATGATTGTTTAAGTGGCAAAATTTTTGACTGGGGTATTTATAAAAGAGAGAAAATGGGTTGGGGTTTTCTTATTTTATCTACCTCACTGCTCCATTGCTATATCCGAGGGATCCCGAGGAACCCTACCTCCTCTAGGATAAGTGGAAGTGAATGGAACGTCCATCTCGTCTTCTTCTAGACTGGAAACCCACCATAATTTCCGATAGCGGAAATTCGGAAATTTCTCAATGCGGTAGTGAAAATAAGGGCGGGTTTCCAATCTAGGAGAAAGTGTCTGCTAAAACGCATAACTTGTCGGGGAGGTATAAAACACAAATTCAGACTTCGCCAGAATATGGTATTTTTTCTACCTTTAATTTTTTATTAATGGCTCAAAAGAACAAAATTTTGAAAGATACCAAAGCAATAAACAATATGATACATGACTTCAATTAAAAGAAGCCATATTGGTTATTTCATAGGCCAGTAAAAAGTTGAAGCGAGAATTGTCTTGTTTTCCGATCTCCCTCTACCTTCCTCCTGGTTTGGTCGAGGGACCTCTATGACGTATTTCCGGTTGTGGGATGAGCAATGGAACGATATTTCCGGACTTTCGAGGCCCCTCGGGGGAATCAAAGGAACGATACCGTTTTATATATTGACGCCAATTTTTAAAATGGTTAATTTCGTTTTTCTTTTAAGGTATTATTGGAGGAAAAATGCCCAACCATTTGACCCTAATGGTATGGGGAATCGTATTACTCAGCAGCTCAATAAAGGAACTATCGTTTTCAATCAGCCATTAAAGGAGGATGAGGGTGTTTACCAATGTTTCGCGCAGAATGCGTATGGTACTGCTGCAACCGTAACTACAATTATGCTCAAAGCAGGTATGTATTGTTGCCCTAGACATTTTAAAATTACTACCTCCTTGCATTTCCATTTCACAAATGGATTAAAAAAATGTAATTCGCCGTAAAATGCAAAAATTCCGACCTCATCGTGATCTCCTATTGGGGCTTCGAACCCCTTAACCCTATACCAGGGTGGGCACTCATCTGGAAAACCTGGAGGTCAGGGAATTTCAATTTAGGCTTTAAAAGTAATGTTAAAGTCAGGGAAATTCACAAAAATGACAAAGTCAGGGAATTTTTATTCTTCCAGGATTTCTGCAATGAAAATTTGTCGCTTTACGCATTAAAAATTCTTTGCGGTTTTGCAATTTACGCATGAAATATCTTTGCGGTTATCATGAAATAGTGCCGGTAAAGAATTTTCCCAAATTTTTTGCTTACGCGTTCCCTTAAAAAAGTCAGGAAATGTTTTTCTAAGAGTCCTGGAAATTAGGGAAAAGTCGGGGAAAATGCAAATCATGAAACAGTGGCCACCCTGCTATACATTTTTGGAAAGGGAATGAAAAGTTGCACACCATTGACTTTTACATTTTTGATACACCTGGTGGGGAGTGGTTGCGCAAAATGTGCAAAAATTTGAAAATAGACCACTTTTAGTGGTATGATGTTAGGGGCACTGCTAATCTTTCAGGTTTGCAGTATGTGTTTGGCATAACAAGCGTAGCAATGACGCAAATGTCGTGTTCTTATTAAAGAATCCCAGTAAGGTGACCCATGGTGTTCAGGCAAATGTCACATGATCATTGATTACCATTGAAATAAAACGATCCCCATAGGCGACAATTTTGCATCTACAATTTGAGTCATTTGTTAAGCTTGTATGAAAAACAACTTACTGGCTTACTAGCTATAATTTTGGCCTAACCACAATGATTCTGGGCAACAGGTCACACCAAAAAATGGACTTAGTCTATTTTCGAACTTTTGATAAATTCACTCCCCGCTAGGTGTGGCAAACCCTTTCTATATTGGGTGTAGCTTTCATGCACTTTCCAAATATATACATGTAAAGCGTTAAGGGGTTTTGATGCCCCGTTGCCCCTTCCATGGGCCGCAATTTTTATGTTTTGCGTTGCCTCATCCAATTTTCCACCCATTTGTGTATACTTCATAAAATTAATGGTATAAGGATGCTATGATACAGGGGCGGATGTTAACCTGCAGTTGTTGAAACGAACTGCGGAAGTCAAAAGTGGAACCGATTTTATTGTTGCCATTTGATAATCCGTTTCAAGCATCTCTGAGTATCTCAGAAAATCGATTATGATGGGAACACATGGGAATGTTTCTACATTCGGTTTAATGCCATTTATGGATTATGAATTTTAAAAGTAAACAAATCTAATACTTCATTTATTGACTAACAGATTTACTCGATTTTCACTAAGTAACCTCCCGCCAAAAAGTGTAATAATGTTGTTCTTGGCCTAAATTAAATTGTCAATAGGCAAGCCCAATATTTCTCGATCTTTAATATTTCTTTGTCTTGCTAATTTGAATGAGTAATATCAATAATTGGATTTAGAGAAAATTATAGGTATCATTAATTATGAATTGGCAAATCCATAATCTCTGATTAGTAAAAATTTAGTTATATTAATGAAATATGGATTAATTGATTGGAAATGGAAAATCACATTTCACTCCATACTTGGACATAATCATAAGCTCACATTTTATGTACTAATATTGATTACACTAATTAATATTAAGATCAATACCTTGTAGCTTTTGGTAGAGCAACTCAGACATGGAAGAATTGAATGTAATCTGATTTAGAACAAATCAACGTCAATTCTGTAAAAGCAGCTCAAATTGATGAAATTATAAAGGCCTTACCAATGTACCAATTAGTGTTTACCAAAGTATGAAAAATCAGGTTTTGATGCATGAAATTTCCAACCTGATTTTCGTGTATGTAACCTGGTTTAAAATATCAAAAAAACTGATTTTCATAATCAAAGTTTTAGCCCTGGAATATTTTGACGCTTTTAATAAAATTTAATTATTGAAAAAATTTTAACGCTACAAACATTTATTTTTTTCAGTTTTGGAGCCCTTCCAAAAAGAATATAAACCAAGAGTATATAAGGCTAAACTGGGAGGTTCACTTAAATTAACCTGTACTTCACCTGAAAGTTTTCCTCCTGCACAAATATTTTGGGCAGCTATATCTCCTGAGTCCGGTTTAAGGCAATTGATTATGGATGATCGAATTACGATCGATGACGAAGGAAATTTATATTTTACTAATTTGAAAAAAGAGGATCAATTAGCGCCCGGAAGTAAATATGCCTGTATTGCACAAAATCGTGTTATGCGATCTTTTGTTGAAGGATACTATAGTGAAGTTAGAGTCACCGGAAGTAAGTATGAATTTCATTTCCGGTTTTGAAAAATAAAACTGGAAGTTTTAAAAAAATTTTAAACCGGTATATTTTCTTTTTTAATGAACTATATTTTCTTTTTTAATGAACTATATTTTCTTTTTTAATGAACTATTTCGAGATATGTAGGTATAGATAGGTATGCCTTTTTGGTAAGCAAGAGTTTTTGGCCATTTATGTACATGTATTAGCCAGATTAATCTGGTTATTGGTACATGTATCCTATAAAAATATTCAAACAAATTTTTCGCATTAACTTTTCTTAATTTATACTAAGTAATCATAATTTACTTACAGAAGGGGCTTTTAGGAAATTGCTTTAATAACGCTCCTGAAAACGGTATTCTCTTTAAAGTACTGCCTAAGGAGAAATTGTATTTTCTTCCTTTGTAAAAAAAATTCAATAAAAAACCTACTTTTTGTAGTCGGGCTTGTATTGAGCCAGAACATCCGGTATTGTTCTGAAAAAAATGAAATATCATATTTTTGATTATTAAATGTCTTCAGTTTCTTTTCTCATTAGAATTACTTCTGATATTTGCTCAGTTCTTAGATTCTGACGTTCTTATCAGGTTTTGTTGTTGATAAATGCTAATGTAGTTGGTGGTTTCCGCTTCATGAGTTAGTGAAATAAATCAACCATCTTTGAGTCACTGACTCACCAACACCGAACTGCTAATTTAAAATAGGTATACAAAAATTGTTCAACTTCGTTTTATATTAATGCCTGATGAATGATATCTGTTTTTCTCTTTAGCTGGCGACGGAAATGGAGACTCCGCCCTTGTTACTAATGCATACACCACCCCCTCCCCAAACAGAGTAGCCATAGCTGGGGAAGTCTTCCGGTTAAGGTGTATTTATTATGGAAAGTAAGTTATTATGATTTTTAAAGTTTCCACCCCAACTCCGCGCGGAAACCCCAATCAGAGTGTTATGATTTTTTAAGTTTCCGCTCCAACTCCGCGCGGAAACCATAACAAAATCAAACCAGTCTTTCGCAATGTCCGACGCGTGTGCATCTAACAATTTGAAAGTGATACGTTGATTGGCGAAAAAGCACGAGTGCTCGTGCGTGCTCTTGTATTTTTCTACACAACGTGCCACACTCCCGGGCCACACTATTATGCAACTATAGTCTTTTAAGGCAGCTGATATTTGTCCTTTCATGATCGATTGATGAACGGTGCCCGTCTCCCAGTTGAGAGTTTCCAGCTGTACTGGGTACCTACATGTACAACCGTGAGCTCTCCGGAGGAGTCTACGTGCACCACCAATACCGTTTAATCACCGGCAAGTACACCCTAAGGCAGTATAATTGGGGACCCGAATCATGTTCGTATATATTTGATACAAAAGAAGATTGAGACCCCGGGATCACTCGGAGGATCACCCGAGATCACTCGGAGGACCCGGGGATCGACCCGCGCCCTTCAGATATTTACGCGAAGACTGCGCGTTAGACCGCTCGGCTAACACGACTCTACAAAAGGTTTCAATCTCCTAGCTATTTGAAGGTAACTCTGAATGTACCAATTTTAGATAATCCAATGTTTTTTGGATAAAATATCCAAAAAACATTTAATCACCGACTTCGTTTTGCCCTCTGGATTTCGATTTTTGCCTATCGACACTAAGAATACGTACTGACCTGTTAACGTGTAATTAGGAGTGGGCGTTCCCCCTCCG
>JAXIUW010190514.1:0-12121 GCA_035591015.1 Cephalothrix simula
TTGGCATATTTCATTGAAACAGCAGTTTTCAGTATGAGGTCATTCCGAATAAACAAATCGATATTTAACAACTTTTAATTTCTATCGAAATGGGACAGAAAATGGGCTGAGAAGAATGGAATTTTATAGGTGAAAGACTTGATAGATTTGGATGGGGTTTTTATTAAACGACAGAACAGATGATATTGCAGCCCAGAATATTTAAAATATGAAATATGTTAAATGGAAGTGCCAATAAAAATTACCTAAAGTTGTGCTAATTTCCCAGAAAAAACCTTGCAACCCCCTTGTATGCTCCCCCTGATTTTATATATTGAAAACAATAAAACAGGCAATTAAAGTAAGTATCAAACATTTTTAAAAAGCACAAGGCTGTTTAATGATCTTTAAGTACTTAATATTGCAGGAGTTTTTTTTAATATTTTAAGATCAAAGTGTCACTTAGTGTGTGTAACAAATTTTAGTTGTTTGCCCCCGTTTTTCATAAGCATAGGTTGTGTTTATATTTGTTTACTCACATGTTCCGGGCACGTAGCCAACCTGTTGCTGCTGAAGTTGTGCGGCTGCCGCTAATTGGTAAGCAGCTAAATTAGCAGTTTGAGGTTGATAAACAGGCAGTCCACTTTTTGGATCCGCAATGGCTGACCTTTTCATCATTGGCATCATGGTCGGCATTGTCATTCCCTGAAGTGCAAGGTAAAAAAATTGAGTAATTCAGAATTTAGCGTAAGGCGCTAATATAATAAATATTCTTACAGTAGTATTGTAAATGCTTCTTCTAGAATACTATGCGCCATTTTGGATTTCAAAAAGGTAATGACGTCACCATAATGGCGGAAAAGCCAAATTTATAATACTACAATATTTCAAAATGTGAAAAGGAGAACAACTAATTTTTAAGCCAGTTCAACACAATGATGGGATGTATAGAAAGATGTTAAAGTATAGCAATTAACCGACTATGTAGGATTTTTAGAGAGATTTTGGTGACCGGGTTCTCATAATTAACTACTAAAACATGCAAGCTTTTTAGAATAAAACTTTGAAAGCAAAAAATTGATAAAATCTTGTCGACCCCTCAACCGATGGCCACTTCAATAGCTGTAGTTAGAGGTAAAATTATACCATTAGAAAAAAGGGGACTAAAGATAAAATCATTAAAAATATATTAAAAGTGTTGAACATGGCTTAATGCTTAATACTCATTGAACCAGATTGAGCTACTATTTATGTAAAATATAGATTAGTCGAAACAAATCACGGAAAATAGTTAGTGGTGAAAAATATATGAAAATTAACTAGTTTTTAAGCAACGGGAATTTCAACCGAAAATTCTTAATTACTTGTTTGATACATGTACGACCAATACACTTAGGATAAAATACTCGTAAAAATGTTTGCCAAGCATTACTACCCGGGTAAAATGTTTTTGTCCTATTTGTGGTTAAAGTATTTTCCACTTGTATCGGGATGACCGTACACTAGTAATGTTTTTCAGGAGCATTTGACACTTGCTCATAAAAGTACTCGATGTCAGGCTGACACGTAACATCCGGGTCTTTAAAAAAGTGTACTTAACTCAGTCCCCATTTCCTATCCCGATCCCTAGACATAAAAAGAAACAAGTTATTCTATACACGTCCATGTTATTTCAAATTGTCAAAATAATAATCACACAACGAAATTAATCTCGCCTAGGACCACTCAAAATGATAGACCAATCCGTAAGATAAAAAATATAATCCAGTTTGCGTCTTCTTGTATGTATTGCTGAAAGCTAAACAAGTCTTAATCTAATATGCGGAATGGTTTGATGGAATATGCAAATAAGGCAAAAAATTCTTGTTTTCTCTTTGATGAAATGCTAAAAAAAGAATAGTTTTAGAGAATGCTTTGATGGAATAAGCGAAAAAGAAGACAAAAATTGTTTTCTTTCATGTTTTCCGAAAATTTATGATGGTATTTGGCATTAAAAAGATTTTCTGTTTCAACACAAAATGTTCATAACATGAATTCTTTTTCCAAGGGGAACTTTTATGTTTATGGGCGAGGTTTTTATTTGGCAAAATGTTTTTTATAAACATGTTTCTGGGATGATGTATCATCCCTTTACAAACTGTCGTTAACATACAACTTTATATTTTTTAAAACATGGCAATTTGAAACGAATGATCAAGGGCGTAATCAGTTGACTCCTTTTGTAAAAAAAAGTACAAATAGAAGAAATGTAGTGAATTATAACTTTCATTGGAAAATCAGCCAGTCGTTTAGGCGAATCTTCGAGGCGATTTTGCTCGATGTGGTTGATCGCCCCGTTGCTTCGCGTCAGATCTTGAAGAAATTTCGACTAATTCACCCGTAAGAGGGGACATTTGGGAATAGCAAATGTAGACAGCGTGAAATTGAGGGGCGAATAAGAAAATGGGGATTAAAACATTAACTTACAAGATATGTCGGAATTTCGGTATGTATATCACTCCCAGACACCTAAAAGGGAATGAAAGGTATTTGTTCATTTTTTGCCAAACGGAAAGAGGCGTTATAATGTTATACAAGCGATATTGTTATGACAAAACAATGACAATTAGCTATGAATGTTATATTTTGCAACGGGGAGAACCAATTTCATCAATTACCATGCGTTAAAAAAGCGAAAGTAAAGTTCCAATTAAAATTTAACAGGGACTGCGTATAGGGTGTATTATTGTCCATTTCCAAGGTGCAAATGCATACACCTCAAAATATTAAATTGAACCAGAAGAACCTCAAGAATGGGCCAAAAAAGTCGTTATTTGTTATATCTGTGTCGGAAGATTTATTCACAATACAATAGGTAAATCATTACGTATATTTTGTCTCCTATCATGTATAGATGTCCTTACAAAATTGGGTATATGGATTTTAAAAGAGGGAGCGAAGTATACGTTCCATAAGGTCATAAGTCTCAAACTACGTAAAAGATAAGAAATATTTCTGTTTAGCGTAACGAATGAAAAAGCCCTCGCGACGTTTTTTCTGACTTAAATCAGGAAATTCGTTTATCGTTTGAGCCGACTTGTTCGACATGCTGATGATTTGAATCATTGGACAAAGAAATATTTTCTTGCCTTTAATTTACCAACAAATTGAACAAAAAGTATGTAAAGTTTACTTTATTGATAAAGAATGACTAATATCTAATAATATTTGCTGCATACTGACGGCAGTAGTTGAGAAATGGGGATTCTATCCCAAAGGCTGCCATATTGGTTGCAATAATATGAGCTTAATTTTTTAGAATCTTTGTTTTTCATAGTACTAATACAATAATGCCCTTATATAGGCCCTATTGATATTGAATAAGTCACCGACGGTTGTTAAGTTAATCATACCGCAAAAGGTGTTCGAAAAACGAGGAAAAATCAAAAAAGCGAGCGGATAGAATAGTTTGCCCGACCAAAATCGAGAGAGCAATTGGTATTAAAAGCATTGTTATGTGTTATTTTGTAGCTCCAAGACGGACATAATCCGCCCCTGGTCCAGAATAAAAAGCAAAATAAATTCATTTCCTCAAAAAATATAAATCAGTACATTTATAAACCGACAATATTCTAAGTAATTAATTTGCAACTTGAAATACATTTTTAGCACTGGATATACAGGTAAATTCCTTTGAAAAAATGCATTTTAACCTTAAATTTATTCAGTGACGATGATATAAATTTGTTCTTTATAAAATGCAAATATATGTGCTTTAATTTCAAAATTAGAAGGTGCAATATCTTTTTATGAATTTTTATGCATGCAACTTAACAACAGAAATTCCAATAGCCCAGGTGTAATATTTAAAATGATTGTATTTGGCCTGGCGGTTCTTGAGAAACTTTTCCTTATTTACTAGTTTTCTGTAGTCATTTCGAGCATTAAATTGAATCAAAAATTAAATTAAATGAAAGTTTTTTTTCATTGTCATTATTTTCACATTTAAAGAAATTTTGTAGTTATAACAGAAAATTGCCACATTATGTAAACATATTATGTTCTTAAGTAACAGCAGCACAGTTAAAGATAAGGATCGCCACAGATATGCTCAAGGCAAATTAACATCTAGGGTCGATTTACTACATGTACTGATTTAATAAAAATTTGAGAAAACAAATGCGAAATCAAGTTGTAACGAAGACGACATGAATGTTATATTTTTTAACAAAAAAGTATGAACACAAGACCAAAATCAGCATTTTCTTTATACTAATAATTTTGTTAATAATATCGAAGAGTATTATCTTTGGTTATTGAATTCACCACCCATATCGTCTTAGTTATCATAATCATGAACAACAATATGAAGAATTTAATCAATAATAAAGGCCATCATGGCAATAAGGCTTTAATGCCAGAATCAAAAAACTTTCTGGGAGATTAATCAAATTTAAACTTATTTGAGTGTGACGTCATTTGGTTATATTGTTCCAAATTCAAATGAAGCAAACAAAATTAGTTAAGCATAATTTTGACATGTCCAAATGATGCCACAAATTAAAAATTTAATTTAAAGAATAAAACAAAAAAAAAAATCTTGCAAAATCACATGACATCGACAAAAACACTGATACACGAAAAAGCAGGTACATCATATTTGTTAATATATTTATTTTCCTCTATATTTCATGCGGTTCACTTCTTGTCTTTTTATCTTCAAATTTATAAGTTTACATCAGATGGATGCCTTGATTTAATAGTCACATAATACAAGTATCTTGATACAAAGATACAGTTTGCAATACAAATATACATGTACATTGATTTGTGCAAACTATAATCTATGATAATGGTAAATGTGTTCGTGACTTTTGTAGATGATAAAAATTGAATGTTGAAATTAAAATATAAATTTGCATTTAACATTTACTTGAAATTTCACATGACAATTAAATGCTGTTTCTAGAATAATTATACTCTGCAAAATAGTGAAATTTTAAAAATAGGACATTTATAGATAAGTTGAACTTATACAGTTTACTAGAAAATTTCTACTCTGTATTTAGTATGAAAATATAGTGCAATTGAAAAATTTGACTCATGTAGATGATAAAAATCAATGACCATGAAAATTTAAAAATGTTAATTTGTAGATAAAAAAATATGTATTTGCATTTAGAGGTTACTAAAAAAATATAGTGAAGCTGTAAAAATGTGATTCTGTAGATGATGAAAATCAAATGTTGAACTTAACATAAAAATTTGTCGATAATGAAATAAAATTTTAAACTTAACATATACCTTTCAATTTACTAGAATATTTCTTCCATGAAATCTGAATATTTTATGTTGTTATCTTTATCATTTTTGCTTACATTATAAAATTCGGAAGCTTGCTGTGTTATGAGACTATTAAATCAATATCACCATCCGATGCCCTGTAGGTCTTAAAAATAACCAAGCAATAGTATTGTCATGTGAGAGTGCAAAAAACCTTCTAGAAGCAAGTTCTACTTGGCCACATGCAAAAGCTTGTACCAGGATTTCCTCAGATGTGTCCAGAGGCCTCTTCTTCGTTTGTTTCAGGACCTCAACCACCGATGTCTAATTAGTATGCAGAGCACATGATCGCAATGGCCAATGAATTCGCAGCAGGGTTGGCGGCACATGACAACAGCAAGCAAGGCATTGTGGGGAATAAAAATAAAGAGAAAAGCACCATTATATGATGAAATAGAACATGCAATGACTAGTCATGACGTGTTGGAAGCAGATCAAGGAGTTCTAAGTGAGTTAGCGGCTTAACTGCTCTATTCCTCATTTAGATTAAAAAGAACATTAATACTATTTAATAGATTCTTTTCTAAATGACCATAAATACAAAGTCAACAATCATTCTCTTGGTTTTTGTTTGTAGCAATAGTAGCAATGATATTTAGAATCTTTAAATAATTTTAAGAACAATTTTATAGATGATGTCACTTATAAATATCCATTTCCCAAAATGGAAAAACGTTTTAAGAATATGCTACTATCGCTTTTGTTTGTTTCTGTAAAACATACGATTGTTTACAAAATTTCCAAATATTAATGCGGGTAACATAGCCTATTTCTAAAAAAGAAATGAAATCACTTGAATATCACAATAATTAATTTTTTTTGCAATGATCTATTAGTAAGCATTAGGTTGTTTTTTTTCAATCAGCGGAGGAATAGTATAAAAATTTTTCTATGTAAGAGACTAAAAGCCAGCTTTAATAATAATTTTAAATTTTTCGAAAACTTCCCTTGCATTTTCACCTTTAATAAAACAAAGAGTATTGTAATGTAGATGATGTTGATCATCTATTGCAGTAGGGCAATTAATAAACACCCCAATAATGAAATGTTCAAAAATCAAATTTTAAGTTTGAAACGGAAAATAGTGAAGAACTTTGAAATTAAAAAAAAATAATGTAAGATTTTTATGCAATGTTCTATACTATCTAAAGAGTTTTTTTTAAGGAGATAAGAGCTGACCAAAAGATGATTTTGAACAGCATATCAAGCGGCAGTTAAGCTCTATACATAGGAAAACATCTAAATCTGAAATAGACCGCAGCACTAACAAAATAAAAACTCCAAGACCAATAGCAATATTCATCCACTACCTGAAGCCTTGCAGTGCGATTTTAATTTTGGAAAAGAAATTGAATCAAATGTGCAGAATTTCTAACAATTTAAATCAGGCATGTTAGCAGGATATCTACAGATTTATATAGATAGTATGTTTTTAATCACATGACAATAGTCTAAGCAACATATTCAAGCCAAGAAATTATATAAAAAAGGCTAGACAAATATTGCATAATCAAATAATACTATTGGCGGGGTAATTTGGAATTTTTAAAAATCATTAATGTTTTGTAAATTAAATGGAAAAGCAAGCTTCTTTTCTTGGCTATATAATATTACACAATGATTTTCAATATAAAAACACAAAGCCCTATTGAATACTAAAAATATTAAAAATCATGAAAACAAAAAAAAATTGCTAAATTGCTTTGCTAAGTTGTAAAACATGGACGAACAAGGCGAACGTGCGAAAATGGGACATATATAATCGATTTTTAAGAGAAAAGACGAGACGCAGTTGACAAAGGCTTCAGGAAGAGAGGAGAATTAAGTGTATTGGTCGGATCAAACTTCCAAATTCAAATCAAAATCTTACTCCTCAAAATTTGTATACAATTAAGGCTAAAGATCACATATTAACAAAGCAAACTGAGAGAGAATGAGAAATTATCAGACAGAGTCATTCAAAAACGGCTATAATGCTTCCCATAAAAATACAAGTGCATATTAGGCACTGTTTGTCATGCTGTTGTGTAAATAAATAAATAGATATGTATATATATTATATATATATAATATATATATATATCAACACATGTAAAAGCAAAAGAGAAACCATGCTCATATTTGAAAATCTCTGTCTAATTTATTCAAAGTCAGCCCTCAATTCGCTAATTAGAATCAATTTGGCAGAGGAGTAATCTTAATTAGTAATAATTTTTTATAAAATAAAATAACCCATTTGGCTACAATTACAAAACATCGGCCATGCTTATTCAAATAGTAAGAAAATACATAACATGAGAGATTCATGGTGAGGCTTGTCCAAAGTTGGGGATATTGTCCGTTTAAGGCATAAGCCGGGAAAACTTGGGATATGAATAAAGGGCCAAGGCAATTTTAAGTGAAAATTACAATTAACTTCGGATTGGTAAATATTCAAGCATATAACATAACGAACCAATCAAAAAGATAAGAGTAAATTTCACAACAAAGGCAACCTAATACATAATCAGCCCATTTGCTTTACGAAAGCTCAGTGCATTGATACAATTAACGTAAAAAGCAAGTTATGGCGGTTTTATGACCAGTTTAAAAAATAAAATCCATGGCAACCAATTTTAATAAAATTTAAATTTATCACGTATTGCTGATTATCAAATCTTATACTTTTACTAACATAAGGTGATCATCTGGGTCTAACTTTTTGCCTTTGGACAAGTTGAAACACATACTATGGTTAGTATTTTGACGATATGCAAGTATTCAAATAGCAATATGTCATTGTGGACATGCGTATTATATCAGTGTAAAAAAACAATTCACGTATTTCAGTAATTACACCACATACCGAGTATTATTTAGTATTTCAATCAAGAGAAACAGTAGCAACGTGTTGCTACCATTTAAAACAAATAAATTTCAGAAGTTTAGGAAAAGCCCAAACACACTGTTAAATCTGTAAAGCAAATTTTGATCTACTATTTATCAACTTCATGCCTATTTAGCGAACACGCATATATTTATGTAGAAAAGCGCAATTATAGAATAGAAAAGATTGATAGAAAAAAAAACAGAAGTGCGTTCAAAGACTAACATGTGACAAAAATGGCTGTCATTTACCCATTTTTACCAAACCTAACACTCAATCATAGTTATGTTAACTTTTTATAAATATCCCATCGCAGTCTATCTAAAATAGGCATGGACTATTCAATTATTTCATTTATATCTTGCAAAAGTTAAATAAAAATGATTGAGAAATATTAACCATGATTTATTTTACTAATGACACCAACATGTACTGATGCATATTGAATTACAACAAAAGGCATTGGTACTTCAATATGAGGTTTGTCCAGGGAGTAATCAGAATAAATCATTGGAAAAATATTAAAAATGGGTTTAATAAATAATAACAGACAAAGAAAGAAGGGGAAAGAAAATATTATGATGCTTATAACGTTTTAGATAAATACTGTGTAAGTGTGTCAGCAACAAGACGTCTTACAGACGACAAATATAAGCAAAAAAGCGAGGCTAAGCTTAGGCCTTCTTTGTAGAGTTCATAAGGAGAGGCCATCATCGGCGAAATTCTACTAATTTGTGATTCAATTGAAAAGCATGTAGTAGTCGACAGAAAGATTAATATCATAGACTAGAGCAATAGGCAAGAAGTCATTAAAGTGAACCGCAATATGTATGAAAGGTGTTAATACAAGCCATGCAGACATGGCATTATATTGTGATCATTATCATAAGCAACACGTTAAAAGATTTAAAGTGCATTTTATATTAGAAGATTGTATGCTTAGGCCACAAAATAAGGAATCTGATGCCATTTGGCTCAACATCAGTAAAAAGTTAAATGAATCAATTAAAGAGTAAATCATGAAAAAAATATCATTCTAAACCAATTATATAAATAATGAAACATGTAGACTATTATTTGATATGCCAGTGAGCAAGATTTAAACATCTAAATGAAAACAACTACTTGCTTTTGAAAAAAATCGTCGTTCGGAAATACAGTTCGATAAAGGTGGAGAATTGATTAACAAAAATTGACAATTTATGAATTTTCAAGATATATTGGCAGTGACAAAACTGGTAGAACTAAAATTTAAAATAAATTACCATGGTAATTACAGGATCAAAATAAATAGTTAATCCAGCACTAATATGATTATAATTATATCAAAAACATAAGAATTAATCAAGAGATCAAATAATAGGTTTTATAGATACAAAAGATAAGATATACTTGATGTTGAACAAAATGGACCAATATTCAAATCTCATAAAAAGGCTTTTAGCTAGCAAAGAAACGCCCTTGCACTAGCGGCGTTATGTAAAAAGCCATTGTGAGCAACGCCCGAAATGCTTAGATCAATAATTTGATAACTTACAGCATTAGTATGCCCATCCATATGTGGGGTCCATTCGCCTTGAGTTTGGGGGGCATGTTCGTTATTCGTCTGATAATATATAAACTTTTAATTTGAATAATATAACAAACACAACCCGGCTCCCTAATAACAGTTAAATAAACCTTTTTAATTTATCAATTACATTAAAATTCAAATAAAAACCAATTCAATTCCACTCTTTTCCTAATGTCTTCGGTAACATGTGAGAAACCAGTTATGCAACTATTGCTATAAACATAATCATTAGGCAAGAGGTTTAATACACGTCATAAGCTGAAAATTGACTTAAATAAAATAAAAGGGTTTAAAAATTAAGGTAAAGGTGAAGGTTCGTGATGGCAAAAAGAATAGGAATCTAGAAATATTTTAGGATTCCATATTGCGATTCGGAAGAAAAGGTGCAGGAGAGGCGGGATTAATGACGTCATGGTATCAGAGCAAAACTGAGTGTGACGTTTTTGGCCGGAAATGGCGATGAAGCAGCCGGAAATTGCGATGAAGCGTAGTATTCATGATTAATTTTAATAGATAAGAAGAAAAAGTGTCTAATAGTATATTTTCCCAGGTTTACTATTAAAATATATGCAATAATATGGAACATATCAAAGCATTGCTTCTTAGGTCTAATATTTCGCTAATTCCCGGCTGTAGCAGCATAATTAAGCTATATTAAAAAGCATGGCAAATCAGAAAGAAGGCACATTTTAAACTTTAGGCTTTTAATAAAATCGCATAATTTATTAAAGGGGAAGGGGATATAAATCATGCAGTATATTACTGTATCTAATATTTCTGAAGCTTTATTAAAAACGCATTTTGAATAAAATCAAGCTTAACCCAAAGAATGACTATATGTTAGTAATTGTATACTTCATGGATACAACGTGCGTATCATACTTATAAAGTGCATAATTAAAGCTTAAAGGTAAAGACTATATAGCATTATGGGACATGACGTCACAACCTTGTTGCCATGGAAACCCTTATTTATAAGATATGAATGGCCATACCATTGCTTGTGCCTGAGCGGCAGCTACGTTGGCCCTTTGTTGGGCAGCTTTAATTTGAGCCTGAAGGTGCGGAGGAGGATGAAAGTATCGACAAAGTTCACGGCTACATTTGCCTTTAATAAAATCCATACACACAGTGAGATGGTTATCAGTAGTGTCAATAGATACGTGATCAGGAGGGTGTGCATATCGGCACTCGCTAGGTTGGCGTGTGCACATTCCCCTTTGAAATTCGCGGCACACCTATAAACATTGAAAAAATAGGTGATAAGAGATTAAGTATAGCAACACTAAGTCTTTTACACGTAAATGAAGGAAACATTTTAGTCTTACTTTTTCTTTGTTAGAGCATTTGAAAAAAGTGAGGGAGAATTTCAACTTCCTATAAATCAATGAATCTGGACTTAACATATTTGCTATAATTCAGACCAAATACTAAAACTTAATTTTCCTTTATTCGAAAAAAAAACAGCAAGTTAAAAAAATAGTTTTCCAAAATAAGGCATCGCCCATGAGTAACATATCAAGAGCATAGAAAACAAAATTTACATAACAAAACATGTATGAAATAAATCATTAAAGATATGCCCAAGGCTTGTAATAATGTTACAAACCAGGGAATTGAAGACTACTGTGTACCCGAAGGGCGTTTTGTCGGAAAAAAGAGGTGTTTTAAACAAAAGAAAAATTTGATCAACATGTACAAAACCGTTAGTTTTATGCTTTAAATCCTCAAATGTCTGTCAAAAAAAAGATATTTAAATTGATAAAAAATTTTTTAAACTTTTCAATATAAAATCAAAGAAAATGTACAGAAATTAATTCGTACAAACTTATATTAAGGTAAATTGCAGAGGGGGGTAATAGTAAAACTATTAAATTATGCAAATATGTTAAATGCCCATTTTGCAAATAATGGATATCACGTGTTTAATTTTTCTCATGTTATGTAGAGTCTTACGGGTCATATTAACCTTTCCCTTTTTCAAAAAAGCAACTAGTGGCCGAAAATTATGGCAAAGGACTAAAATTGGGTTCTCATTCCAAATGTACACAATCAGATTGTCCATCTGACACAATATACACCACGGTGTCCCTAAACAATAAAAAAGTTTTGAAAAAATACCCATCTTAGGTATTCTGGACATTGATAGGTACAGGCTCGGTCATATAAAAAATGACATTTTTAAAATCTTCACCTAGCATAATTTTGAGATATGCACAGCACATGCGCAGTCGTAAAAATCGGTGTTTACCTGCATATATTCAAAATATGAAATCGGCATTCGATTTAGAGCACGTCTTAAAGGAGCTATATTGGCGCGAATTTCAATTTCGCGGGTTGGCGCGAGTGACGTCACCATGGTAACTATATCTTCAAACTAC
>JAXIUW010190847.1:0-12097 GCA_035591015.1 Cephalothrix simula
GTTGATGCCTACATGTAACTAATGTATTTAGGAAGGGTCTCCGAGCATTATTTTTGAAAAAAAAATTGAGAAAAGAGAAATTTAAAGTTTTGTTGGTGACCTTGGGAATTTTTTGGCAATTTTGCTAAAAAAAATTTCAAATTAGTAATAAACCTTAAAATACTTTATTGAATATACATGTATACCGCTATTGTTAAAATGTTAAATATTTGTTCGAAGGGTCTTCAGGCCCCGAAAATGGATATTTACTATTAATCCCACAAATAGATTTTCCAAATAAAATGCCTCTCTTGAACAATAAAATTAAAAATTGTGGAATAATTTACATACCAATGTGTATTCAGAAACATACATGGCTCAAAGCTGCTCAGAGGAACGTAAATGTGTTTCTGAATCCATTGATGGTATGTAAATTATTCTACAATTTTTAACTTTATTGTTCAAGAGAGGTATTTTATGTGGAAAATAAGTTTAGTAACTTCATTTTTGGCAATTAGCAGTACATGTATTTACTATTTCAACTAAAGTGTTAGATCAAATTCAATTGCATCTGAAAAAATGTGTATGAAACTTATTTTAAATAAACTATGTGATAAATTAGTTGAAGCATAACTTGGTGCATTGGAATTACTGGAACTTGTTAAAAACTTGATTGATATTTAGTCTCAGGCCGTGTCCTCGACTAAATACCCTCGTTTCAAGTAATTCCAAAAACCGCTGCAGGTTATGCTTTAACCCTAACATATAAAAAATAATAAATTGTGATAAATTCATAAATAGTGATTTCAAGGCCTTTCAATAAGTGTTGTAAAATACATTGTATAGGTACGGGATCGGAGCAACCTATTAACACCTTAACATCTGATTTGCCCTCATAAAATATTTTCTGCTAACTATAATACTGAATATTAGTTGTTCGTTTTAATTATATTTAAAATTTCCATAAAAGATTGAAGTATAAATACACAATCGGTGAGACTACACGTATAAAAATATAACACAAATATATTGATATACTGATATAAAAAATACCTGAAGATTTAATGCCCGGACTTACATTAAATGTATAAACCAAGGCTACAGCAGCCACAAAATACAACTGTAATCATTAATTTCATTAATCTAACAAACAAAAAAGTCTTTTGATTTGATTACCAAATCATTTTAAATTAAATAAGCCACACATAGCTTTCCTAAGGAAAGCTAAAATAAGCTGGCTTTCCGCAAATACTTCCTTTCATTAAGTTCCCCAAATTTTTCCATAATTTCAGGCTTACAAAGCGCCACCTCAAACTCACGAGATCTAATTTTTTCGGCTGCTCGTTCGGCAGCATTATTACTACCAAATTTGATGAAGGCAACATTTTCATTTCGACTAGTATCTTGATCAATAAAAATGACAATCATCATTATTGTCCCCACGCTCTCGACATTAAAAATGTTTTTGAAATCTTCGGTTTCAAGATGGCGACTGAAATTCGTTATCTTTATTACTGGAGTTCTAAAATACTTCTTTGGACTACTACCGACAACTTTTATCAAAGACGGGCCGGGAATTTCATGAATATCTTGATTCTGAACATTCGTATTAACTTCTGCAGGTTCGGAAAACTCGACATTTTCATACTCAGCATTCAAATTCGAACTTTTATTTCTACTGTTTATCTCCGCTTCTAATTTCTGAATTTGCTGCTTAACAACTGCGATGCGATTATTTATTATTGGCGGTTGAGTTGGGCTAATAACATCAGAAGTTTTAGAGAACTTTTTCAACTCTATTTCCTCAATAAAATGAACTTCTAAATGCGAGAAATTCTCATGGAAGTTAAATACTCGATGCGCAGAAACTGCATGCACTATTCTGTTAAATTCAACAGCAGCCGAAAAAACTTCATTTTTATTATTCAGAGCAGTTCTGATGGTATTCACGGGCCCAAATCGTTCACACGTTTCCTTGAGTTCTTTTCTGTTGTAAGCAGTTATGTTATTTATGGAAATAAATCTACTGTTAAGTAAAACATCAGGATGGATTTCAAATTTACCAGGAATACTGCACGATTGCAAATAATGAAGATTTCTCAAAGCATCTAGCGCCTCTTTTTCAAACGAAAATATAACCGTAAAGCATTCACCATCTCGAGTTATGTCCACAATATCGTACTTATCAAAGATTTGTCTTAATGCGTTAATTGATATTAAATCTTTGGGAATAAACTTGATCTTATCAATAAAAATATCAAATTCGTATTTGAAACGGTATTTACGTAAATCACAATATCTTAATGGTTCATGCCTTAGTTGATTATTGTTGATTACTTTTCTGCCACGCACTTTATATCCGTCTAAATCGTAATTATTCGTTATCAAAGCTACCTGAGCATCAAATGGATTATTGAATTTGATATGAAAAGATCCTTTATTTGTCTTAGTAACTATTTCAATTTTGCCAAAACGTTCATAGGCCTTGTATAAATCTCCATTTTTATAAATTGGGTCTACATGACTGACATTTATCCACTGAGATATACTTTCATCACAAGTCGGCAACTCAGGAACTGATGGCCGAGGTCCGCTATGTGATATCGTCTGCGTAGCGGAGGGAGATACAGATGACGACGGTTTCAACGGAGAATCTTCCAAAGCTTTTTCAATATTAGACTGCAGCAAGTTATTTGATTCAAAGCTGTCTATATTAGTATCAGCCCTTGATTTTATGCTTTTTGAGTTAATCTCTAATCTTAAATCTGATTTTGGATTCGAATTAATTTCAAATTTCCTGGAATCAGAATCGGGAACATCAGATTTTGTCACAACTCTTCTTTCATAAAATTCCTGATTTCGAGGTGAGAATGGAAAAGGCTGGGTTTGTTTTTCAGTATCACAACGCTCCGAAATACGAACAGGAACACTTCTTGAGGCATTAGGAACGAAATTTGGTGTTGCAAGGGGTTCAGTAATCCTGGTAACATTTGGAGGGGAGTCAAGCATCCTCGCATCGGATGTAAGATATTTCATTGGGCTATTTGTTATTGATGTATTTTTCCCATAATGCGTCCGATTTTTTTCCGCAAAATTTTCCTCTGTTGTCGTGTTTCGTAGACTGGGGCTCGGTTTCAAATCCATGGACAAAAGACTTGGAACGGTTGGTACGGTGACATTCGATTCCTTAATTCTAGAAACATTCGGTTCATTTTCAGCTCGATTTATAGGTTCACTTCGAGAATTCGCTAAATCCAGAATTGATTCATCTGAGTTCTGTAAAATATGAATACGAAAGAGTTATTTAATTTTTTGCCATTCACTAGCATTCACATTATCTTGCAACAAAGCTAATGTTAGTAATAAGTTAAAGTTTGATTAATTGTATAATTTACCACCTCATGAGTCACCATACCTCATATAAGGACTTCCCAGCCGGATAGGATTAAAACCAAAAAAGGGACAGACACAGACATCACAGCACACTTAACTAGACTACACAACATTTAACTATTTTAACACCAGCTATTAGGTTCACGAAATTAGTCAAAAATAATGTTAAAATAATTTTTAATAAATTCAAAATTCAACAACAAATCGAATAGAATAACCACAATATTAATGAAATAAATGAAAAGCTAATATTCAAAAGTTCTTGTATTTTTGAAAGTTTTTAGTTACCTTTTTTAGTGCATGCGATGATGACGCTTCATTTGGTGAAGGAACATGAACACTTTCAGACTTCGGATGAGAAGAGCTTGTAGACTGCTTTGAGACCCGTGGATCGCATTTATTTGATTTCATATCGCCAGTGGTTTCAACAGAATTTTGCCTAGAATTAATATTTTTTCTAGGATCATTTCTAGGATCTGATGAGCTACCACGTGCATTATTTTCATTATTTGACACGTTTGTTTTGGACAAATTTTTACCACCAGGCGCATTTTCCGGTAGCAAAGCTTGTGGAATTCGGGCAAGTTCATCATGGCGCGGAGCATGGAGTAATTGGGTATTATCCATGGGACTCAGGTGTCCGTCAGAATTTGATGTAGGAGTAGTGGATGGAAGACTTTTGGGTCCACTTTCGGCACTAGTTCTTCTATTATCCATTGATCGCCCCCGTTTTCGGCGCTCAGAAGGAGGCATAGTGTGCTCAATTGTCCACTTATACCCGTCAATATCTTTCCCGTTAAACTCATGAACTGCCCGGCTAGCATCGTCCGATTTTTCAAAGGTAACGTAGGCACTTTCAGCAAATAAAAGGTGTACGTTTGGGATATGGACTTGAGATACTACGCCGATTTCCGAAAACTTTCTTCGCTGCATTTTTAAGCTACAGTAATTCATACTAAATCCTTTAACAATAACAGTACACGGCGAAGAAGTTATTGGATCACGAATAGGTTCCGAAGGAAGAGAGTCAGTGTCGCCATCTTTCACGAACTTCAGTTCAAGTTTAGTTTCACCAACCATTTTACCGTTCGTTTTTTTCACACAATCAAGTGCCCCTACTTCAGTGTAGAAATGTATCAAAGCAGTGCGAAATAAACGGTTGGTTCCTCTTTCTGACGGTATTTCAATATCACTGATACCGTATTCTTTAAATAAACTTTTTAACATATCTTTAGTCTCATAATTTTTAGGTATAGTCACTAATTTAACAGTATAAACTTCTGACGACTGGGGTACGGGTGTTGGTACAGAGTCCTCGTAACAAGGAGATCGTAGCCAAGGATCACTTGAAGATAGAGCTTCGTTTTCAACGGACGTCTGTGACTCAAGAGTCCTAGCGTCGTACTTTCTAATGATAAGCTTCTTTCCCTCCAACACGGTACCATTTTTCTTCCGCTCAGCTGTTAATGCTGAATTTTCATCGCCGAAAGTTATGTATGCTTGATTCATCCTTTTATGTGTCTTAAAATCATTTCGGATTAACAAATATTTTACGTAACCGAATTCAAAAAAAGCATTTCGTAATTGTTCCAATGAGTTAGGAATATTTTCAACATGGATTGTTCTTGGACGGCCCGAATAGCTCGCTCGCGGTCTATTAGAGGCTGGGTTGTCATCAACCTCTGAATTCCAAAGTTCGAAGTCTTTTTTTATCACTAACATCGTACCATCAATAATTTCACCATTCATCTTATCTGCAGCCTCTTGTGCATTTAGTGGATTTTTAAAAACGAGATAAGCATGGCCTGACGAAATCCCAAATTTAGTAATAGTCCCGAATTTTTCAAACTGTTCTTTAACTAAACCAAAGGCATTTTTCGGGTATTGACTTATCAATATTTGAGTATGAATATTTGGGACACTTGCTTTCCCAAAACACTTTCCCCAATATTGTTCATCTTTTATCACTTTGAGCGTCTTAAAATCATCGATTTCATACGAGTCGTACGTTTTAATTGCAAGCAACGCCATGGCCATGGTTTCAAACGAAACAAACACTCTATCCCGAGCGAATCGAATTCTGGTTATTTTAAAATGTCCAGGATCGAAAATTTTTATTATATCATTATCATTAAAGTCACTGGGATAACCTGATATTATGACATTTCCGCCAACTTTATTATCACTAGAAGTGTCATTATTGTTTGGTAGTGAAGCATTATCGATAGCCACTACTTTATGTCGATCTCTTCGATTGGTAAAATCTAATGTCACCTTTTCACCTAATATAATAAAATGACGATCCATAAGCCTCTTTACCTCTCGCTTACTTCTGTTAGCTTTCAGAATGAAATATACTTTATTCAAAATGCTGTCGCGTGAAAAGTGACTCATTGTTCCAATCTTGCGGTCTTGCAAAACCTGCTCGATGTGGTATTTTTGTCCTCTGGTGGGAAAATTCGACACATGAACGCCCAGTTCGCAATCCAATTCTTCAGTTTCACTAATACTATTTCTATCCTTTTCACTTTCAAGTCCTTTCGTTGGTTCAGATCGCCGACGGATGAAGTCTTTTTCTTTTGCTGGAGATTTAGCTTCAAAACCTTCAGAGAGTTTCACTGAATACTTGATTCCCAGCTTTTTAGCATTATTCATCTTATGTACTGCCTCTTCAGCATGTCTTTTATATTTAAAAATAACCCAAAACTCTTTTAGATGACATCGAATTCCAAGGATTTTTCCACAATATTTAAATGCTTGAAAAATTTCTAATTTTGTAATATCCTTTTTTGAACTTGACACACGGACTAAATGACCTTCACCTTTCTGGTACAGTTCAACACCTGCTTTAAGTTCAGCCTTAACTTTTGTGCCACCTATCATCATACCATCCATCACTGACACAGCAATACGGGCACAATCTAACTTAGAATAGGTGATCTTGTAGCCACGCCCAACTTGAATACATCGTTCTACTCTTCCAAAGTTTCTAAAGTCAGTTTCAGTATCAGCTGTTCTTTTGGGGTAAGAATTAATATAACAAATCCCCTGCTCTTTATTTGACTTCTCCTTATTTGCATCAATTTTCTCTTTTTCTTCGTCTTTGTCAAGCGTGGATGATTTTCTTGGTATTTTCTTTTTCATAAAAGTCTTCAGGTCATCCTCAGTTGGTACTTTATAACCGGTTGGACACATCCTTTTTGTTGTATCCTTATCAAGTTTTATCGATTGTTGTTCTTTTTCAACATTTTTGAGATCAAAATCGAAGTTCTGAAGTGGTTCGTCATCACATGGAATACTGTTGGCATCTAGTGAGTCTCTGGACTTATTACTTTCACGTGATATCGACCTAGATGTCCTTTTTCCAGATTTAGAAACAGGTTGTCTCCTAGATTCATCAGTCACTTTTTCCTCCATTTTGTCAAGCTTGGAAGATTTCATTTTTACATCTATCTCAGAAACCTCTTTCACGGATTTAATAGAATCTTTAACAACCTTATCCTTCGAAACTTGCTTTTCTAACTTTCTTTTTTCCTTTCGTTGAATGTCTTCAGTAATTAATTCATTTAGTGCTTTTCTTGGAGGGTCTTCAATAATTGATTCATCTTTCTTTTTCTCTTTCTTAGATAATGTTTTATCATCTTTCAGAAACGATTCCTTTACTTCATCTTTCTTCGACATTTTTTCGTCAACTTTTTTGTCTTTCATTAACGTTTTTTCTTCACTCGTTGACGATTTCACAGAGATTTCCTTATCTTTTGACGATTTTTCTATCTTCTCTTTTGTCGTCGATATTAATTTGCTCGAAGATATCATTTCCCCCTTTTTCTCTCTCTTGTCATTCTTCTCTGTTGATTCTTTCAGAGACGACTCCTTTACTTCATGTTTCTTCGTCAATTGTTTAATGATATCAAATTTCTTTAAGGTTTCTTCAACTAGTTTGTCTTTCATTGAAGTTTTTTCTTCACTCGTTGATTTTTCGTTATCTTTTGACGACTTTTCAATCTTTTTCTCTTTCATCGTCGATATTGGTTTGCTCAAAGGTACCTGTTCTTTTTTCTTTATATTTGACCTCATTTGGGCCTTCTCTCTTTCATCACTTTTTTCTGACGATTTCTTCGACAATTCCGATGATCTTGGCCTAGATTCATTCTTTTTCGAGGACTTTTCTTTATCATCATCTTTTCTTGATGACCGGTCTGTCTTATTCGACGACTTTGAGACCGCAGACGAACTACTATGTCTAGACTCAGTAGATTTACTTCTCTTGTGTTTTTTGTCCCTATGCTTGACTTCAGCAACCGTTTCTTTTTCTGTCACAGCTGTTTTATGAGAGTTGTTCGTATTCTCAACAGTATTTTCTTTTTTTTTATCATTTTGTGAATCACCGAAACCAGCTTCTTGCTTCTTATTGACATCTTTGATTTCTGTTTTATCTTTCGACTCTAATTTCTCAGAATCTTTTGATTTAGCAGTAGGTGCATCTTCGGTTGATTTCTTTCCCTGAGGGTCAGCAGTTATCTTGACTGGTGCTTGGACATTTGTTTTAGTTTTTGCATCCTCTAATTTCTTATTGGTAACGGAAGACGGTTTTGTAGCAGATGTAGAAGCGGAAGAACTAAGAGTATTTTGTTGAATAGAGGAACAATTTTTTCCAGATATATTAGACGCAGCAATTGAATTAACATCAGATAATACTCTTTTTTTAGGACCCAATGATCCAGGAATTTTTACTGGGCCTTGCAAAGATGTAGAAGCTACAACCCTCACAGGAGGTCTAATGTGGGACTTCTTTGGAGCAATAGTTGAGGGAGATGAAACTTCACTATCACTGTCGCCAACTTTTATCTTTTTAGATGATGGCTTGTCGAACTCTAACGATGACGCCCGTTTTAGTACCTTAGAGACATCGTTCATATCTTTATAAGCAGTACCGGTATCTAATTTTTCTTTATCACGTAAAGGTTTATGATAAATCACAGAATGTCTTTTCAGAAGTAACTCTGAAGAAAATTGTTTTAGGCAATTATCACATTGAACAACATTTTTAAGATGAACAGTTCGATGGTGAATCACACTTTGCATCGAAATACCAACAAAGGAACACTTTCCACAACGGTAATACATGATATTATGTTCGTTAAATTGATGTGCACGTAAACGCCTCCTGTTACGATAACTCGTATTCACACACTTCATGCACATAAAGTTTCCATCGCTACGCGCAGCATCTTCATGGTGATTTTGAATATGTGTTCTTTTATAAAATCTATGGAAAAAGTTCTTTTTACACTGCCGACATTCAAATCGTGCGGAAGAACACTTTACATTTTCCACAAGTTCTAAGTGCGTGACTTTGTTTGAGGTCGATTTACGACCTGGAGAAATAAGAGCATAGTCACTAAGAGATAAGTTATCAAAATCAATATCCTCAATTATCTTATCAATTCTTTCACCTAAAAGCCGCATTCTCTCCGGATCAATTTCATTAGAGTCCTTTTTATCCTTTTCAGATGATTTACTGGTTTTAGATTTATCAGAATTTTCACTTTCTACAACGTTCGTGTTAGCACTAGCATTTTTATCAGGCTCTACACCTTTGAAAGGTTTGTTGATGTTGGCATTATCTACTGATAACGAAATATCATTATCACTTTCGGAGTCAGATTCATCGGAACTGATTAATCTTCGAATATTTTTCTTTGATGTATTTGGTTTGGGTGGAACTTTTGATTCATCAATTATTTTGTCCGATTTATCACTTAATTCAGAATCACTTAGTTCTTGAATTTTTGGATAGACGGAGGGAGTTCTAGATATTTTCGAATTTCGAGAATCTGTAGAATTCCGATTTCTACTTTTCGATTTAACCGAATTAGAAATCTCTTTTGATTTACTTGTAGAGGCCACAGAATCTCTCGACTTTCTCCGAGATTTTTCAATTGATTTTGGAGCTTTATTGGATTGACTAGTATTGCTCCGATTATTTTCTTTTTCATCCTCACTTCTTTCAGTTTCTTTAACGTCATCACGAGGAGCACTCGCATTCTCAAGACTTAGAGATTGCTGACGTCTAAGTTCTCGAACTTTCTCGGACACAAAAATCCGCTTTTTTCCAGTATTTCTCAGCGCCCCGGGTCCATATTTTGGTCGGGGCTTATTATAACTTGATGTTTGTCTAGATATTGACGCTTGCCGAATTAAGAATCTTTCGTAATTACCATCATTGTCACTATCACTTGAAGTATCATCACTACTGATGCTACTTGCAACCTTCATTATCCCCAGCTTTGATGGATGGACTTCCTTCCTCACAACTGCGGGTGGGGTTGAGGGTCGCACTGTCGTAACAACAGGTTGCGGGTGTACATCATTATCAGAAGAATCCGATAAACGATTCAATCTTCTCTTTTTTGGGCGACTTTTGACAATATAACTAGCATCACTTTTTTCACTTTCAGTATCACTTATCGCAGATTTTTTCTCATACTCTCGATTTTTGACTGGGCTTTCCTTATACTCAAGACTAGTTGTTGTTGATATCTTTTCATCATATTTAGGAATATTTGTTTTAACATTCGGGGGTGGATCATGGGCTTCAATATCAACATCAACATCAACTCCCACTTCATTTCTATTAATTTGGTTTTGATCTGAAATGTTATAGAAAAAATTTATTGGCAACTTATCAAAATATTTGGTACATCAAACCTTTATTCTAGGACATTTGGATCAATATCAAGGTACTAAAGCTTAAATATCATCAATACATGCATACCTGTTTACATGACAAATGTTTTTAAAAACATTTCTTACATAAGAAAAATTTCCAAGGCATTTACTTAAAAGTGGTCTCGAGAAATTTCTCAAAACCAATAAACCGAACACCTTTTAATCGCAAATAAACTGAGTTTTATCTTTTAGACTCGGCATCCGTAGTTTGTTTTATAAAAACGTTCGGTCTCATACCCCCCTCGTTGGATATTTCGATCAATTTTGACAGTAGGAGAAACCCTACTCTAGGTTCACTAGAGACTAAATAAAAATTTTCCGTATCCGCAAGCCGCGTATCCGCACCCTGGAGAATACGTGAATTCACGGTTTGATATTTTTAAATTTATTTGATTTTAGATGAGTAATTTTAAGGATCAACGACCAAACCGTAAAATCTGGATAAGTGTCAAAAAGCTAGTTTAAGTTCTGTGGCTTCTCTGGTTAGAATAAAACTTGTTTTGTGGTTTTTTAGCTTTTTTGGGTGGCTTTTTTCTCTATTTTGGTGTTTAAAACCAATCGTAATCGTAAAATCTGGATTAAGCCGCTTTTGGAAATAATAAAATTTGATAAAATTCAGTAATTTTATGACTTTTTGTCATTGATATAATTTTATAGGGTATGTATTAAATTTTGGCGGACCAAGATCACTTAACCTTGAATATTTTATGAGAAAACCAATATTTACTGCAGAAATCCATAGCATTTGGCTTCAATTTTTTTGTCAAAACATTTTTTTTTATTTGGCGTACGGCCATCGTCTCGAAGTGGAGACATACCGCGGTAAAAGACCTTTATTCGTGAGCTCTCCGGAAAACATCATTAAAAACCATCAAATTACTTAACTAAAATTAAATAAATCTAATAAAACATCCAAAATGTTAAGAATGTTAATTCATACGAATCGGAATTTTTCGATACGCGAATGGAAATACTGAACTGCAAGTGAAAAGGTCATACTTGACTGCAAACATTCATCCCATGTTTTAAAAAAATCATTCATTAATACAATCACTTTTCAACATTTCTCCGTAGGGTAGGGGCACCATACGAACCCCTTAACGCTATACAATGTACGTTTTATGATTCAACATCAGATCTTTCGGTTTCAGTATAAAAAGAGATTTACCTGAGGCTTCGGGATTGATGTAATCTGGCGACTGTGGTTCTTCTTTGATTATAATTGGTGAATCTAAAATAGCAAGGAATGACAATCATACTAAGATTTTTGAAGACGTCTTTTAGTGCTCCCCTGTGTATCTAAACACTGGATTTGTTTTTTACGAAAAATAATTTTTTTTAATTCGGGGGCATCGATTTAGCTATCTGTTTTGAAATTTAATAATAGTTTTAACCCATTTTTGGCACCGGGCCGTCATATTAAGCGCCGTACTTGAGTCATTATTTTTGGGCCCATTTGCACCTAAACATTAAAATACGAAAAAATCAATGACCCGACTAACATGAATCCAAGCTGAAAAATGGTTTGCGCCACTTGGCCCTGCCCTACGCCCATTATTTAGAATTATAAAATTTTTTGTCGGCCCATGGCACCTCCAATCCCCCTCCATGCTAGGGCACTGAATTTATTTAACTATTTGAGTTTTTAATCGCAACTAAAAACGAAATAAACAGCATTTTAGAGTTATGCTAATTACCCCAGGTGGCCTTACCATTTCAAAATAATTCAAAAATTGCCCTGAATGAGTATACATTGTACACTAAACAAGAATGCGAAATAAACAGCATTTTTACAACGAAATAAACAGTATTTTTAGAGTTATGCTAATTGCCCCATGCAGGTGGCCTTACCATTTCAAAATAATTCAAAAATTGCCCTGAAGTATGGAACACTAGCTTTTTTTAATTATCTAAACTTAAAGGAGCTATATAGGCGGGAAATCTGGGTACCCAGATGGCCGCTAACGTCAATTAATATTGACATAAGCATTTT
>JAXIUW010190957.1:0-12085 GCA_035591015.1 Cephalothrix simula
GCGATTCGCGACTCGCGATTTACAAGATCCCAATCTAGCCGGCCTGAGATGTAAATCGCGAATCGCGAATTGACATGTCCGAGAAGAAATCGTAGAATCCAGCAGCCCTGGGATCTTGCGAATTAATTCGCGCTTGCAAATTAATTCGCGCTTGCGAATACACTCGTGCTTGCGAATCTATTCGCGCTTGCAAATTGATTTACACAGCGCTCGCGAATTGCGATTCGCGGTTTTTTAATTCGCGACTTACAGAATGCGAAAAGCTCTGGACATATATAGGATATTTGGGACACGGTCATTTCATTTTGTGCCGGATACTCTATGATAAACAAAATACGAAAATGTTCTTTGGTTTGAAATAAGCTCTAATGTCCGCGGCCGATGGTTTTTGGCCCAAAAATCCTTAGGCCGAACATATCTGTGGCCGAAATTCCTAGATCCACCATGATAAAACGTGATAAAAACTAAGTGCGAAAGGATCAGAGCCCTCATAGAATTTTATTTAGTTATTAAAAACAACCGTGCAACTTCAAGATGTATGGAATATATCTGATATTTTATGTATATGATCATTTATTAAAAAGGTGTCCTGTGATGCGCGCAATTTGTCGCAAAATTTAATGGGGAATATCCGAAAGAACGTGCGGATGAAGGACGCTTACTGATTGGTTATTCCCTTTGCTCTTATACCAGATAATTAACTTTCAAACTTCCTTCACCATTATGCTGAAATAATTAATTTTGTAACACTTTGACCAGCTTAAAAATAATTGGACCTATAATGACAAAATTTTTAGTTAAATATATAATTATTTCTCATTTGAGCTACTACTTTGTTAGAAGTTCTTTATTAAAAGTATCGGAAGCTTTTTCTGTAAATTAAACTTAATTAAACGCCTAAAATGTCATTTTAAATGAATCCGAATCGCCATTGATGACAATTTTTCTTGTCAACAACAAAACAATGGAAAGTTTAATAGGATATTTTAATTAGCCCAATGACTTTTATTTTTCTATGTTCTCAGAAGTAATGTTCTGAGTAATGAATTAACTTGTGGCCGGATTCCGATCAACAGATCAACAGCAATATCATTACTTTCTCGTGTTATAAGCTTTAATGTGGCTGACTTACTCCATGTTGGATTTTGAATCATTTGCTTTGTACTTCAATCATTTGGAATCATGACCATTGAAACTCTTCAGGTAGGCGCTAATAGTTTTTATTTTTACCTTACACTATCAAAGATATATGATAAGAAACATATATAGGTAGTGTACAAATCGGATTGACAGAGGTTTGAATTTGAGCTTTAAATAGATTGTATCATCTGTTAATTTGAAACACCTCTTATGTTCAGTTGATCTTCAGTGATAGCTGTCGGAATAATTCATAAGAGGTCAATAGTATTTCTAGGTCGACCATAACTTTTTCGCATATATTTGTTGTGACCATGAAACTGTGACTTAGGGTACACTTTCGTACTACCAATTACTGCTTAGAAGAAAAGTGAATCATAAATATAGACGAAATAGGTTCTAAACTTCTTTTGGTTGCAGTTGTGTCGGCAGTCCTAGGACTAAAATCAATTAATATATTTTGAAAAATCTCAATTTTTTCTCAAAAACCATGTTTTATGACCTGGCCACCCTTAGGGGGCGCAAGCACCGGCCGAAAGTTGGTTTTGGATCTCCATTTTCATAAGCTTTTAGAATATACATGTATAGTGGTCTAGGCCCCTACTGATCGGATGAAATTATGACCGTCTTTGGTCGTCTTTGCAACATATTCAAAAGTCTATCCGATGTGTTCATGACCTATTAGAAAATATAGTATCTGTTTTATCAATATCATATATCTTTCATATGATTTTATCCTCATTTTTTCATTGTTCATCAAAATATCGTGAAAATACTATACTTCTCTTTTATCAATCAATTATCAGATTATTTCCTAAATATATCGTCTCCGAAGATATATCATTTTTGTGGAGTCGTGTCATATGGCATTGAGCTCAACTTTTTTCATCTTATACCTTGGGGTTTCTCATAACTCTAATCCTATTAAAAGAAATCTTAACCCTCGGCTGAAATGTGTCTATCACAATCACCATGGAGATAAAATAACAAAAAAGTCTTTTTTATTTTACTCTTTTTGGTGATTTTTGTCATATTAAATCAGGCTCCCATTTTTATTGATAAAACATTAAAAGCAACATGGAACTATTCCACATCGATCCAAAATTATTTTTTCGCAGTTTTAAACTCTGTCATAGTGAGTCTATGAAATAAAAAATAGGCTGACTCCCTGCTGATTTTCGTTACAATTACTGTTCGAAAAGATTCTTTGTAACAAAATTAATAATTGTGACAGGAAATTAGTCTTTAGTTCTGCTTATTCTAAGATCAGTTTGAAAATTCTTAACGGAAAGCCAGTTGCTTCTTTAACGAATTTCTCAGAAATTGCTTCTTTTATATTGAGATAATTATTCGTATATAATTGATACAAAGGAAGATTGAGACCCGAGAGCACTCGGCGGACCCTGGGATCGAACCCACACCCGTCAGATGTTTACCCGAAGGACTGCGCGCTTGACCGCCCGGCTAGCACGACTTACTGCACGAGAATATTTCTCACCACCTACCATCGAAAAAAGAGTCGAAATACACAATGAGGGGGGTATGAGAACAGGTTTTTTTTTAACAAACTAAGCATGACTCTAGTATAACTATTAAACTCTAGAAAATTGATCAAAGGTATGAGGATTTTCCGGAAGCCCAATAACCCCATTGAGAAAGCCTCTACCCTATTGAAGCCCCCGGCTGAAGCCTCAAGGCGCCGCTGACGCGAAAGAGGTCTATAGATGCTGGAACAGCTATATATGTGACTCAGGCTTGATTTGGATTTTTAGAATTACTTTGATCTGGTTAGGGCAGATTCTTGGTCTCTTAACCTTTTGATGTGGTCACCCGGAGTCACCTTTAGATCAAGTCGATAATGCACATATTTTCTATATGATGATTATTATTGTTGTTGGATAAGGTTATATCACATATTACTAAGAAAATGATTAACACTGTATGGAATCCTTATATTTGTTGATAGCCCCAAGAATTGCCGCTTTGATCCTGAATTATGTTTCATAATATTATTCGTTTTACTTCAATACTAAATTATTTCCACTAGATTTATATCTGCACGGTTTTAGCCTTTGAATATTCCATAATTGGTGCCCTTGTACGTTCCGTTATGCGTTGGAAAAGGATAAACAACAAAAACAATGGTTGCAGAAATGAAAACATGGAATTCGGCAAAGATAACAAGACATTCTGTTGAAAACACGTCCGTTGTTCGTTACTAAACTAGTTACTCGTTACTATAATATTTTGTTACACTTTGTTGTAAGGATACCTGTGTTCCCAGTTGTCTTCGTCACCCCAGGGGAATTAGACCTGTCTTGACAACTTGACTGATATGGTAGGTAGTTCGTGACTTTTTCGACGGAAATCTCTTTACTTCTTCCAATGATCATGTGCAAGAATCGAATCAGGCAATTTTCTAACTTAATTTTATCAAACCGATTTGCTTTTTGACAACCAAAGATGTTGATTTGATGACACTGCCAATCCAAGTTAAGATTCTTTTTTTAAGTCAATAATACCAATTCCAGTTACGACCGGCTACGACGGCCATTTTTGATTCTACGAATTTGTTTGCCTTAACTTTTCTTTATACAAATGTATATGGCATAGACTGTAGTGTCGCTGGTGAAAATATCTTTGGGGTGTTGTTCTCGCAATGTTCATCATATTTTTAAAAAAGTGTATTTTGGTTTGAAAATTTTTAGTTTTGGTATAAAGTTTTTAAATTGATAAATCAAAATGACCTTGACCTACAGTTTGAACTTGATAAAACCTGGAATTCAAGAAGAAGGATATCACAGCCATCTTCTTATTGCTTTTATACATCAGAGCCTTGAATTATGCTTTTAAACTACTTCCTGACTGTGAAAATATCTTTGATCTTCATATTCTTCAACTTAGACTAGCATTTACAACTAGCAATACATTTTTGTTGCTGTTTTTTCAAACCGCATTTATATGTGAAAATTCCCCTGATCATGTCGGCTCATTGCTCAATCGGTTGCATAAAGCGAACGGTCCTTGATCGCATACTAATACATCGACTAAAGAAGCTGTATTAGTATTGGTTTAAGGAGCGTTCGCTATAAGCAACCGATAGAGCAATACATCATCATGTCTTGCTTTATGAGATCTTATGAAGTCTGCACTGTCTTGTTATTTACCTAATTCAGGGGGGTATTCAGAGAGCTTGTGGGGTTGTTTTGTATTCCTAATAGCTTTTGCCGCTAGAGGCGCTACTGTCAATTATATGACTAATTAATTTGGTCTCCTGGACTGAATCTTATCTTCTTTATTTTTGCCATAAAGTTTCATATTTTCAAATTAAATTCGTTTTCATATTATGTATTTCCATACACCCGAGGGGAGGATTATTGACAAAAGTTGTGCCTATGTATTGACCAGCTAATCTAAGATTATCTTTGTCGTCAATAATGTTACAGGTACTACCTTCTGTAAGAAATATTCCCTTATGTTCTTACCCGCTCTTATAGATATAGCTTAAGGCAAATGTTGCATCAATTCAATATTGAAGTAATTGATGCTGATGAAATTAGTCTAGTCTAGCTTTGGTAGTATTACTTTTGACGTTTTTTTACGAATGAAGATTGGTGATACCACAGTCATCTTTCATTCCAGTGTCTCTATAGATCATCCCTTAGTCCCTATATCCACTTTGTGGGATACCAACACTCAGTATCTTCTCTATTAAGCAGCACTAAATTCCCGCATGGCCCAGTCAGATGTGATTATACTGTCATGCTTTCTAAATCCTTCGTTTTTGCTGAAATATTCTAATTATTGTGATGCGAGTTAGACAGTTTTTGTGGCTGAGCAATCCCTCGGCATCGTCTCATGGGATGTTAACTTAACTCAGTTTATTGATGACTAGTTTCTATTGACTTAGACTATTGTTTTATTTAATTTGTGCCCCGTATGATTTGATAAGGTTAAGCTAACTAGTTTCACTTAAAGATAGTGTCATAAATAACATTTTAGTGCTAACTGCTCAATTTTTTAGCTCACCAATGTGAGCCTATCTATCGCCCGGTGTCTGTCGGTCTGTCTGTGAGCGCCATAAGTGTATCATAGAATGCTTCGATTGTCTTGAAAATCGGTACACAAGTTCATTACCTAATTTATACAATGTATCTTTACATGGCCCCCTTTTTGAGCTATTAAGGCTCTTAGCGCCAAATCTATCTCCTAGGCTATTAAGGGCAACCGGTACCATGTTAACAAGAGCAAGGGATAACTCGCGACGATGAGTTGTGGCGCAATTTTTGTGACCTTGACCTTGAAAATTAGCTCACAATGCGAGTCAAAGTAAAAATGTCAAAGTGGTCGTAGAGACTCGATTTTTTTTAATGATAGCTAATGAAAAGACAAATCACCTACTCTAAAACCGTTTTTCTAAGTAAATATTTTCGCCGTTGGTCAAAATGGACCATTTTAGTATTAGGTTGAATTTTCAAGAGTGGTCGTAGGTAAACCAAGTGTGGATTGTAAGCTTTCCTGATGCTGGTAGATGCTTCACCGATATTAAAAATGTTAATGGCATAATAATTTTCTTATACAGTATGTTGTCAGTATCTTTTAATGCAGCAACTCTACATCAAAATAAGGGCAAAGAATACAAAGTGCTAGAAAAATAGTAGGCTTCTGGCTTCATGCAGTTATACCCTCATTTCCAGTACTATGAATTTCAAGTTTTGAAAATTTGGTTCTTGAATTAGATTCTCCAGCCTACGATTCTTTTAGTGACCTTAAGATTGTCAAAGTGACTCTAATTATGGAGTTTCCTTTAGGCTACATGATTTGAAAGGTGTTGTTACAAGATAATTCTGATGTTGCTTCAGGGAACCGAGAAACTTGTAATTATGAAGAAGTGAATAAGAAAATGCCTCCTAAAATTCACAATGCATTACCCAATTTTTGAGTAATGAAGTGAAGTGAACTTAAAAGCGTGCCTTTGATCATCGCGACAAAATAATTTAAATTAAAGATAAAATTTTATGAAACTGAGCTCCTGACAACTTTTACCGATATATCGCAATTAAATTTTGAATGACATCTAATTGATTCAACTGTAAAAGTACAAAACTTGCTAACTGACCACACCATGGATAGTACATGTAACAGACTCTGAAGAGGAGTACTTCATCTTCTATAGGAGTTTCTAGGAGCATCGCCTCTTCAAATTGAAAATGTATATGTTTCAAAACTGATGTTTTATTTCCTAAACGGGCATGACAAAAAATTAGTGTAATTTTTTGTATCCTAAATAGCAGTGATGACAGATTTTTACAGTGTGCTATTAATCACCGATGCAGATGCTCAGATAGATGCACAGCGCTAATATTTGATAAATGTCATCGGCATGGTGAGCAATGCAAAAATCCCAAGTTTTGGCAACCCTGGCCCCCGACCGTCTGGTTGCTGAATTTCTCAAAATATTCATATCATCAGGTTATTCATCCCTGATGTGCATGGCTCAATGGATGCAGCGGACAAGCAACCCGTTCATGTGTGAAGAGGAACATTGCACCCAATGGACAACCTCTTTTGACATTTGAAGTGGAATATTCCACCCAATAGTTTATCCTCAGTTACTACTACATTTAATATGCATTCCACAGCCCGTCTGTTTTTTCAGTCATATATTGTGTTGACCGCGACATTCTGTTCTGCACTGGACTCTCATCAGCAAAACATTATAGTGAACACCAGTTAATGGCTAAACTATTGATTGGTATTCTTTCCTAGAATTTTTTCGATTTTAATTCAATTAACTTGTACTAGTTGAACTATTTATACTGTATCTTTTGATTTATAAATGACTTAAAATCGAATTTACTTTTGTATTGTGAACAAACTCAAGAGTTTGATACTGAGAAGGATCGAGAAGTGAGCAACAGCACTTAAGTCTTTTTTAGACTTCAAGGAAATGCTTTGGCATACATTATGGCGAAGGCTAAAATCGAAATTAAAGCTGGAATATCAGGACTTACTGCTTGTTGTCTTTTTCTTTAACAGTTTTCTGAACTGTTTGGTATCCTTAGGTGAAGGCTGTAAAATCTTACTCGAAATTGAAACTGGAATAGCAGGAGTGCAGTACCTATTGGATATGAGTGTTATTGGGTATTATTCTTATCATTATTGGTTCTTATGCGTTGACTTTACAACTGTATGTTTTGATGTATCCGTGGAACACCTCAATTACTCCTCAATAAGAGCTGGTGTGATAGGAATTAGTGTCCCTAGGTTTTAAACCCTTATGTCTAAGATGTAAGGCGGCATTAATCCCCAGTTTTAACATTTAACACCAGCTTCGTACACAAAATGTATTGATGATGTATACAAATGTATACAAAATTCCCTGGGGACACCAATCCCTTTTATACGAGGCTTAACCAAACCAGTATATTTTTAATTTTTGTATAATGTCGACAAAAGAAGCCAAGCGATGAAGTCCCCGGGGATATTTCAAGGGTCGTTCCATTGGTCACCCCGAACAGCTCCGAAAGTCCAGAAATATAGTTCCATTGCTCATCCTACAACCGGATATACGTCATAGAGGTCCCTTGGAGCTCCTCCAACCTGCCCCAGACCAGGAGGAAGGTAGAGGAGATATCAGAAAAGAAGATGGCGGCCAATTGTCGCTTCAAGCTTTCAATGGCCTAGCTATGAAATAACCAATATGGCTTATTTTAATTCATATGTATCATTTTGTTCTTTGAATCTTTCAAAATTTTGTTCTTTTGAACCAAATTAAAGGTAGAAAAAATACCATTATCTGGCGAAGTTTTGTGTTTTATACATCTCTGACGAGTTATGCTTTTTAGCAGATGCTTCAAGACAGCAGCAATGACACTTACTCCATAGGGAAATCTTAACAGGAGGTAGCTAATGTTTCCTTGGTGAAGTAATGGAACGAAGCTATGTATGTTATGTTGTATAGCACGATCTTGGACATTGGCTGTACCATTTATACTTTTTATTTGTTTGAAATTTTCAGCTGCTCTCCTTAAAAAACCAGTTGTACGCGATCGGAATCATTGGGTCTATAATGCCTATTTAGAAAAGCTCAATTTTTAATCTATCTTATACCAAAGGCTGTATAGCTTTTGATTACACGTATCAGGCTAATTTCCAACAAATAGAAAACTTCCCCGATTGTAGATAGGGAAATCTGAGAAGAAATATAGGAAATTATTTGTTGAATATCATCGACTATATGGTTAATTTTGTTCTTTGAATAGCAGGAAGCGCAGTTGTTAGGAAAATATTGGTTTTCGGGAAGTGGTATTGTTAAACAATCTGCATCTCTATTTAGAATCAAAATTAGTTCTGGGTAGATTTCATGAAACAACATGGTGGTATTTTATATTATTTTTGAGTCACGTGATATATTGTATAAAATTTTTGAGAATTCTTTTCCTGCTCTACTATTGAAATTCAAGGTCTACCGTATCCACAAACCGAAAAACGTCATAAACCATTAACCATATCTCGACTGATCTCGACTACATTTTTTATTCATTTTACTGAAATTAAAACTGAAACTTTACATCGTATTGATCAAACGAAAGTAGATGTCTGGGTGTCTCTTTATTAGAGTACTTGATATTTATGCAGTTTGTGTATTGATGATTTTTAAATGATGTTGAGGCTACTTGGATGCTATATTGATTCAAATCAATAGTTACTCTTAGGATATGGACTTGTTAATGTTAAGTAACATTATATATTTCTATAGGCATATTATGAAAAGTCAGAATTATTCATTACTTTGATAAGCAAAACAATGCTTTACTAATTGCTACTTTATTCTCCTAATTGTGTGTAATTTATGTTTCCAAAGGTTCCTATATTATAGGCAAAATAATTTTGAATGACTTAATTATGCCAGTAAATATCCTTATTTACTGGTAGTAGCTGTGAAGAAAGAAGCACAGCATTCGAACGACATCGAGTCTTTAAAGACATGATGAATAGTCAATATTTCATATCACTTCATTTATAACCTTTTCTCCTTCCTTAGTTCTCAGTCTAACTTTTATTTCCCTCATTTGTAGTGCATTATATTCCAATGCTGTTGCTCACCGCCTTGACAGCTTCAGGAAGTCTCTGCTGCCCGCCATTTGTCTGCCGGAAATACAATTCTCCACTAAGGATTTTGAATAATGGCTCTTCATAAAACGACGGCTTTCATTTAATGTAACATAATACTCCTCTGATTTTGTGAATTTTGACATAAGAATCTTGCGGCTTCTGGTTTCTTGGTGTCATGTGGAAGTGGCAGCCATTTTGAAAATGAAAAAATCACGCATCAATTGTTGATAATATATCTTCAAATATAGCAAGGGATAAGCAGTATGCAGTGATTAACAAGTAGATGGTCATGGACGTTACCAAAATATATTTCAAAGCTGAGAAATAAGGAAAGTAAAATATGAACTCGTTAATTCCTTATTTCTCATTATCCCTTGCTATGCCTATATTGTTATTTTCGTCGCTCTTTTAAAGATATATTTTCATCAATTGATGTGTGATTCAATTTCCATTTTCTCCCTCATTAGTATTCAAAATGGTTGACACTTAGACCTAACCCCTTTCGGGGTCAAGGAACCAGACTAGTTTTCATTTTATAGTCGACGTTAGCAAATACTTTCTAATGCTACCAGTGCACTTCTATCTACACAACACTCGGAAAAAGTATAAATTGTTTTCTCTTAAATGTGCCTGATGGGCTGCACTTATACAATTAAATTTTTTATGCAACATATACACTGCAGGAAAGTAAGTATGAGCAAATTATTGATACATGTAGAATGAACTTAATGTGTTTTTACATGGTGTCCTCTAATACATTTATATCACCGTTTCTGGCGATCGATATGTATAATGGCTTTTTACATCCGTTACAAATGGGTTGACTTCTCCCTTTTTTGTGCAGTTAACTGCTGAGTCAGGTAGCTACCATTTCCAATTCCATTACTGGTATGTTCATTGACCTAAGATCTGTAACCTAATTTCGTATACCCTTGTATATTTGTCTCTCGAGTCCTCCTGCAAATTGAAGATATGACAAAGTTCCTATCAATCAAACGGTTTGTGCTGTAAATTTGATATAATGTGTTCTACATCATCAGTCAAAGCTTAGTATACTTTTAGCTGCTGGAGCATTGAGCAAAGATAGCAAAAAATGTATGTTATATACCCAATTCCTGTACATGTAGGCAGAAGGCACGACTTTCTCCGTTTGTATATATAACGCTTATATCAGGACGATGTGCCCAGTAGCGTCCTCATAGAATGTAGGACTCTTCGGTTTATTGAAAATTCCAAATTGCTGATGTGTTTTCATCATCAGCATTCAGCATTGGTAAACCGCTTTAGATTTAAACTTATCAATAACAGAAATAGCTCATAACTTTTTGAAGTTAGCCATGTGAATTCTTCTTTTGTAACTTTGATATTCTCACCAACAAATGGCAAATAGTTGCTTCCCAACCTTCTGATTATTTTCGCGGCATGCAAGGAATGGAAGTCTTTCAACTGGTAGTGCCACTGCTGGGTAAACTCCTTAGCTTTGATTTCATTTGGCAAATGTTAAGATTGTCGGGTTCTTTGAAACCTTTCGTTGTTGATTTTTATGTTAGGTTCATTAACAAATTGACCAAATTCTAACGGTGGCTCGTGGTATTTCGTATAATAGTTTCATTTAGAGGAAATCATTTGTCCAGTTATGGCGCAATTTTCCAAATTCTGGCTTGACTGTTAAAATTTTATTTGGATATTTATGATGAGCATAATTTTGGATTGTGGTATATGTTTTTAAAGATGCCAGAAGCTGAGGCGTTTTTTTTTGTAAGTGTTAACATTTTCATCTCTCGCGTATTTTACATGTACATATACGAGGTAAATGTAAAGTTCTGCTTTCTACATAACTGATCATAACTGTTATACATGTAGTCTTTTTGCTTAGAAAGGGGTATGTAGAAAAACAGATTTTGAGCGTATTGCTGATTAATAATCCGAATGATGACACCCTATATCTATCTTGAGATATTCAATATGGCCGCCACTGATCTTACCAAACCCTCGGTCGAACGCGGTCACAGTGGCGTAAGCACACAATGGATACCTTTTGGTCAGAGTTCAGGGGCCCCCGAATGACATTAAAAAATTGATTTTTATTATCGTCCCCGCAATAGGCCCCCATTAATCTCCCATTGTGGAGGAGAGTTACCAGTTACGCGACCAGATGCAGTATCGAAAAAAAATGTGAACGCAGCCCGCTCAACCGCAAATCAAGGTCATTAAGGCAAGGTCATTAAGGGCTCAAGTTTATCGGGTGTTTTTAATTAGTTGGAAGTTACTTCTAGCAAGGTCATAGTTGTTGTGCAACCCGGCCATACAGAGCTCATTATTAACTATATGTTTCAAAATATTGAACATTTTCTTTCGCGTTTTTCAGGTAAATGGTCAGGATCTATCAAACGCGACGCACGAGGAAGCTGTCGAGGCATTCCGGTCGGCGAAAGAACCCATTGTGGTTGAGGTTCTACGGCGTATCACGCCGAACAATCAACCAAAGTCGTCCAAGATGAAGTCTCGTTCGCCAGCCTTGGTATCCGTTGCTACTCAAACTGACGTATGGCTTGATGAAAGCTATAACAGACCCCCAACACCACCGCCAAATATATACAGCTTACAAGGAAATGGGTAAGTACAGAATTATACAGGAGCATCAACCCGAGTTTCATGTGATGTCACACGAGTGTTGATATCAAAGTAAACGAGAGTTGATATTTTTCTCATATCAAAAACAATTTAATTGTGGTGTATAGGATATATGACATTATACAGTTATTATACTACTATAGTATGGTGATATGATGATTTATTACCGAGAGGTTGAAAATGATACCGTGCCAGC
>JAXIUW010191068.1:0-12080 GCA_035591015.1 Cephalothrix simula
TCCAGTTTTCCCTCTTCTTTCCTTTTGAATGAAGACAATTGTCGGAGCCAATGATGCCCCAGCTATTACCTTCAAACCATTAAAAGGCGTAATGTGGTTAATCATGTTCCTTTACCTTATTAGTAAATATGGCTCTTGAAACTCTTTAAAGGCTTTAAGGTATCAATTACATCAATTACAAGATTATTTTATGAACTCCGTATTAGTTTCGATATTCGCGAGATGAATATTGTAGTATTCAATTAGCATAACGTTTTGTAGTTAATATTCACATCAAATTGTCGCCTGTTTCCTCACCGGCAGTAATTTGGTGTTAACATTGTTGTCATGGTATAACATCTAATGATGATTTTATTGAATTAGGGAAGTTATCAATATCTAATTCATTACAAGTGTCCCATAAATCTGCTAGATAATTCATGAATGATGTTAAGCACATATCTCTATGCATTTGATGTTTTAACTGAGCAACACCATGGAAGAATTGATCCGCATTTTAAAATGATCCTCTTCCAAAGGCCTATTGATGATGGACTAATTCAAAATCAATTTCCTGTTCTATACTTGTATTTGTGTTTTACCTGATGAGAGGCATCCTGGTAAACCCCATGGATGAATCTCTGTGCCCTCTTGCTTTACCCACCATTAGATTATATTGGCGTTCCCGGTTATCACACGGTACCAAGGGGTTTTCGGGTCCTGGCCGCCAGGGACTTGCTCGGATCCCTTCAGGATACCGATACGAAATGGCGGCTACGTCTGGGTGGACAACATGGTACCACTTATTATTCCTTCAGTATGGTACTAAAGCTCTGTCGAGAACTAATCTTGGAATTATGTATGTTTGCTTTTTATATTCATCCATTTTTTCTTAAAGGACTGCTTAAACTTTTTACGTCAAATTCATAATTTATATTTTATGGTGTTATAGATTTTCAATAATTTTATCCTTAGGCATTGCAATAGTATGTGCTGGTTGATTTAAAAACTACCCACGTCTGACAAATTTATCTGTTTTCCCTTTCCATGCTTTATTATTGATGCCTTATCTGAGGACCTTTTAATTATTCACATGCTCCTCCATCATTGTGGTGCATTCAAATTGATTTCATTATGGATTTTATTAAATGAAGTTAGTAAGACAGTGGGTTCCTTTTTGTGCAACTCATATATGCTTTAAGTTATATCCATTACAATATTTAATTAGCCAGTTGCTTCAAGCGATTCTATAGCAACATGACGTTGATTCCATATCCATTTGAAATAATTTGTTGGTTTGATTCTTTTTCTTTGCAATCACTACTATTTCATTTTTTACTACTTCAGGTTTTACGTGACTGGTGCCTTTTATTCAAGAGTAGGTGTGGTAATCTGCCCATTGGGTACGGCTATAGATTAAATTACTATCTGGATTTTTGGTCCATTCGAAAGATATATTAAATTATTGCTCGAAAATTTCTTGTAGCCTTATTCACTTATTCGACGGTGCAATATGAATCAGTTATTTTAAGAGGCACGCCGACGTGAACTCATATCAAATTAGAAACTTCTGAGCCATCAGATTTCTGCTTCTTTCGAATGGGCTGAAATAGTCATCGAAATAAATCGCCATATATTGTTTTCTATTAGCAAAATGTATTTATAAATATTCCTTGTGCAAAAAGGTAAGCATTCTTTCTGAAGACAGGAAATGTTCTGAGTCAGAATATTTTCCTTCCGGTGGTTGTTATTTTGAATAGTCATAATCCATTACTCATTTGTTTTACTGATCAATAAACATCCTCACGTGCGCATCATCAAAGAAAGCTGGGGCTGTTTTCCGTCTTGGCCTATACTGCTTTACCGTACTTAAACACTTTGACGTCATTATCCAAGGCGTCGTATGCTTTTAGTGTCCTTTCTACGCTTTGTGTTTCTAATTATTTCATCTTTTTCTGTAATTGCGTTTTAGATCCCTGTCAGTGTTCAGGATAAAAGATTTCAAATGAAATCGAATATAGATTAGGGAAAGTATCAATAATCTGGGAATCCAATCGTTTATTGTGACAGGATTTTAAAACCGGCTGTTGTTCTCCTTGGCAGTTTTTCCTCAAGAGTGAAAAATCCATTGATTTACAATTTAGAACTAAATGATGATTGTAATTCGTAGAATAATGGCTATTCAGTTTTCAATTTTCATTCCAGAATTATTGATCCATCTTTTTCATAGGCAAAAATAATTTCGGCTAGTTTTAGAAAAAATGGAATTATCATATGTTCTATTTTTTAGTAGTTGACGTTAGGATGAAGTGGCTGTGCTGACTATGATGAAGATGGTGTGTTTGATTTCAGCAATGGTGGTTTTCCCTTTCCTATGCTAGTGTAGAATCCTTCTAACGTTCCCATTATTGTTATAAATCCATAAAAGAAGACGGTGTAACCACCTAAACGTATTCTTGATGGATTACTTTTTGCAAGAACAGGCACTGAAGAATATCATTACTGATGGATGGGAATTAGTTTGGGTTCAGTGTCAGTCAATGTTTCCAATAATTGCCTCTTACCTGTCCTGTATAACCTCTTCCTTACACTCCCAAATTAATGTTTTCTGTTCTAATTGAAATTCAGGATGTTCACCTACAGGTATAATGTTGACTATTCACTACAGTATATTGTATTGAAAATAAATCAATTATTGATTATAGGTTGCAAGATCTTTACTTGTTAGCTAAGTAATTTTATTGTGCAGAAATTGTGTGTTTCCCTAGAAAGTTGATAAGTTTTTCGTACATATTTCGGAGTTAGAGGAAGCCAAGGCTTGCCTCATAGATCAGGTTCTTTCTAAATCTTCTATTCTTATTATACCTGACATTCCCATTATAAAGGAAAGAATATAAAACAAGAGATAATTATTTTGCCATGTTGGTTGTCCGTTTAATTGCCATAGTTATTGATTTGACATGTTCAAAAATTAGCACGTTGGTTTCACTAAAACTGTAAATGATGGATGGCTTTGGGCATGGAGTGCATACCGTGACATAATAATCAAAACCTTGCATCTATACTCTACTATATTGGCCAGTGTCCTCTTCTATGGTTTCTTGTGTTGGTTGTTAATTCCCATCTTTTTCGCTTCAAGGCATGTAGCAAAAAGTACGAGAACTTCGTCTTAATGGAATCAATTTCCATTAAATTTTTTTAATGTTCAGGTAAGAACACATCTAACTGTTACATGGCTAAAAGTAGAGTTTATTAGAAAAGGTGGCCTTTCTAATAGAAAAATGGAATTCAAATTGATTATATTATATATTATTTTTTTACAGGACACATTGTTATACATAGGGTTATACACAAAGACTCCTACACATTTAAGATTAAGATACGCCCTGATGGTACGATCGAAAATGGTATACGGGTTCATACAAAACGCTAACTTGTAATTACTGCTTCTCTGCTTGATGTAGTTTGGCTTATTTCTTGTCCGCATTTGATTTATCCTTTGCAGTATCGAGATCGATTTTCTTCGGAAAATCAGGATTATCATCGTTTCTTCGTATACATTTACAATATACTTCGTAATTTTTTAGAGATGAAAATAGATCAGTTTCACTGGTCACCGTGCATTTTCACTCCAAACCTCCTGTTTTACTTGCCAGTCTAGATACTAAACAAAAATAAACCTTAAAACTATCATTAATTGCTTCTTTTTCATCTGCTTTAAATGCGGTTAACAAAGTCCCATTCTACAAAGTCTTAGTGTTCTTCTGGTTTGAATGTTGACTGTTTATCTTTATCTTTGAAATATGAAAATATACTGCTGCTAGGATCGAGCTCTCCTCTTCTGTTATACCCGAGGACAGGACCTGCTTTAGGACATGGTAAGGGCATAAGTTATTTTGTAAGTTTACATCAAATAAAAAATAAGAATTTACTTCATAAGACGTTGAATCGCTGTTACTTAGCTCTTTCTGAAGTACAGCTAGCTATTTCTATTTTATGAGTGATTGATTGTATCAGATCTTTATTTTATCAGAATGCTAAAAAAAGCCCTGATTTTAGAGGAGTTTTAAATTCAGGTAGAAATTTACTTTTTCCTCTATTTTAATCAGATAATTTTAAATTTATTTAAAGAATCTTATCTCTTCCTCAAAACACATCTCCTTTCGAGACCAGTAAATTCAACTCGCGGTCATAAGGTGGGATTAAGATCTCTGTTTCGAATCCCGATGTCGCAGACGTTGTTAGGTTGCCATTAGAAAATGATACATGTACTTATGATATTTCTCTGGATGTCAATAATGACATCTTGCAGACGCATAGGGTAATTAGAAAGAACATTCAAGGTTACTGCCATTAGCCATTTGAACATTTAACAAGTCCTTTGTCGTTTTTTCGAAAGGTAACCTATATTTGGCTACAAAACAGTTAAATTTATAACATCCATAATTCTTTAGCTGAAAGTTACAGAGGATCAGATTTACCCTTAATCAATTTATATGACGATTCTAGACAACAAGTCTGAATAAGTTTTTGTTACAAAACAGTATATTTAACTGCAGGTTTAAAAATATTATCAGTTTTTATATCTTTCCTAATTTCTTGACCTTCATTAACGTTATTAATGTACCTTCATCATCTTCATATCCATGTATATCACTTGATACAGTTGAAGGGGGGTATGTAAATATATGACGTTGTTTGCTCTCTCTTAAAAATTAATTCCATTGGATTCTTACATATACTTACCTTAATTTGGTTTGTTTGACAAAAATATTTTTTTTGAAAGATCTTGAAAATATTGAAATGGAATTTCTAATTAGGTCTCCTGAATCAATTTGAAAAATAGCTTCCGTCTTTGAAAAGTGCGGAGTTCAATCATTCGTATGTCTATCAATTTGTAAAAAAAATTTCAGTCTGCACATAGTCTTCATGTTTTTTTTCCTTTTCTTTGAGTCACCGTGTTTTCTATATACTTTGAATACGGTGTCATTAATTTCTCAAAGACACGGAGGAGCTATGGATGATCAATACGCTGTGAACTGCAATCAATAACTGCAACTATCAACTTTGAATATTTTTTTCCATCAGTCCAATAATGCATGTATTACGATTAATGGAAACTCAAATGTGTATTTAAAATATAACAAATGTGAATCAGGTATTGAACGAATAATATATTGCATCATGCAGCAATGTCTTGTTCAAATGTCGAAGCTTAATTCAGCAAAGGATGAGAATAACACACGTGCTGATGGCAAAATCCATGGAATCAAATGATTTTGTGGTTGAAAATCATGAATATTTGTTCGTGATGTGCTATAATTTATTGGTCTTCTGCTCCTTTAAACCTGAGGATAGAAGTAACGTTGTGAAATTATGAACACTGGTATGATTTCTCTCAATTCGGTTGTGGTATTTGTTTTTAACCTTAGGGGATCTTGGGGCAAAGGTTATGTCGCATTTGTGTTATGCTTAGCATTGATGGACTATTTAGAATAAATATATAAATCGGAGGAGACGAATACATGTATTTAGAGGGTCTTTTCTAGAAAAATATCCATTTGAGATTGGCCGCACCATCTTTATATACAGTATTAATGACATAATTGTAACTGCATTGCCTACAGCTATAAGGGCGTTACCTTATTAAAGATTTTACTATATTTCACAGCAGTGAAAAGCTTACTTTCTATCTTCTTTAATAGCCATGAAACATGTAGATGTAAAAAAATCAAGACATTTATTTCCATTACATCATCGATTACAACCTCATTAAAAAGATCACATTTTCAACTCAGTAAACTTAATGATCATTAATCTATTTTAGTTATCTTGTTTCTCTTGATATTTCAAACCATTAGTGACAAATATCTCTGTAATTCACATTTATGTTGCTTCTTTCACATTTTGGGATTTCTAGTTGCCACTAAAAGATTTAATCTTTCATTTTTATGCATTCTATTATTGCTACTTCCTGTTAATGCATTATTTTTCACATTGCTGGAAATTACAATGTACGATAGAGCTCTGAAAATAATTTACAAAGATATTTCTTTAAATTTTTAAGTATCTGTGTATATCACTGTAATGGAGCGTTCTGCACGAAAAGATCACCGAAATAAAACGTTAATGGCAGTCCTCTAGCTGAAATTTATGGATCATTGCTGTTTAGTCCGCTGATGGATCGAGTTAACTGCAATTTTAGGCATTTAGCGTGAAATATGAAGGAAATTCCATTTCGCCACGGCGTCTTTTTAAGAAAAATATATAAAAAAGAAAATGAAATGCTAAAGCAATATTTTCAGCTCCTCGTTTCTTGTGGTCCAGATTAGTATAGGTTTAAACAAGAGAAATATCATTTCTGTTACTGGTGACATACTTCCTTGCTGCTTTATGTATGCATGTTCTTCCATGTTCGGAGAAACAATTTATATCTAAACACGCACATTGTGTCTTTTTTATAGTTTTCCGTTATCTACTGATAAAACAGATAATAGCTTCTATTCGGAAAAGCTAAATATATCATCTGTTTTAAATAAATGGCGTTTACATCGAGTTCAGCCATAACGTTTTCCAATTTCCTTTCAGCGACATTTCTGATGTGATTGATTTTCTTCCAGATTAGTATAGGTTTTTTGATGACTTAGTGTTGTTTTATCCAATTTGAATTGTTTATTAGGGTGTTGTGTATTTGTTGTATGGAGATTGCAGATCACTCTAGAATAACGATACAGCGACTTCGGTTGTTTCTTTCTTAAAAATATCATTTCCAAAGTTGGAAGAGAAGATAATAAATAATGTAAAGCAAAACGTTTGGTAGTTTCTCACTCATTATTGACGTTTTATGTATAATTCATGGTTGAAATTGAAATTAAGTCTTTAGAAAGTCTCTCTTGAGGTCCATTAGCGACTAAAAGCATTAACCATCCCAATCCTTTTTTACTTATATTCCTTTAGTTCTACTGCATACATATAATGATTGAAAACCTTAACCCAGCGAAATCCCCCGATGTTTATTGATCAATACAACAAATCAAAGGTTTTAAATTACTATGGTGTATTTGATTGATATAAAAAATTCATTATCAATCAAGAAATTTCCGTACTGATGTCGTTAACGAATATTAGGTCCCAACATAGGCCGTTTCCTACAGGACTTGAGACCAGGCTATTACCGGGCCATAAATTATAATTAGCTTAATTGATCTTTATTTGATAATATTTACCGTAAATTTTCTATTGCAGTCGTCCCTAGTTCTCCCATTGGTAAAACATACCATTTGTTTATAAGTTTAAGGCAAAAGTGATTTTATCATTCTGGTAGAGCCTGTATACAAATTTTCATGATCAATGATTGTCATTATCTTATTTTGGATCCATCTCTGTAGATCCTAAAAGCGCTTTTACTGTATGTACACACTTTAGTGAAATGCATTTTGTTTGGAGATTCTTCATCGTCGTCACATACGAATCTAATAGTATTTTAGTCTAGAATAACAATTTCCTCTGATGTAAACTTCATTCATTTCGCCCTCAATTCCAAATCTTTTTTGTCTCCACTGCTTCCAAATTGTCATTTTGTGGAGCAAAAGCTAATAATCTGCTCCATTATATTCTGGAATTTCCATAGGGTCTTTCCTTCTGTCATCTATCCAAACCTTATTATTTAAGTTTAACATTTAAATTTCATTTAGTATTGATAGATTAAAGGCCTTAGAGTGTTCAAGATGAAACAGCAAATTACCTTGACGGCCCCTGGGATACCGATGGGAATGTGTGTCGCCGTTACCATGGAAATCAGTCGCTTTTGCCTTATCTAATGGCAAATTTCGATGTTACTATTTTGTGTAAGATGTAACTGTGAGTTGGAGTTATCGTCGATCAGTTTATTCAATTACGATTTAAGAACTATTTTTGTAGGGGAGCCCATTAGTAACATCAGTGAATACGATAATAGCAAGGCGCAATATTCTCCACATATTATTGGGTAATACTCTGGGCCTTGGGCTAGACTGTTTAGATGCTAGAGGATGAAGAGTGCCGGTGTGGCGGTGATCATTGTCCGTAGGAAATTTTGTATAAAGTACCATACACTGAGGTAGGACATTCAGCCCACCCCTGGACATCTTTCTTTGATAATATACAAAGTATACAGCCGGATCGGCATCCGTGCCGGACAGGCATCCCTTTAACACCTGGACCGGTCTTTTTCCGAAAAAAGTTAAGAAATTTTAAACAAAGTAGTGTCCTTAGTCTAAGTACCTGCATGACACTGCTTCAATTTGTTCATTCTTTTTAATTGGCTTTCCTTTTACCTGTCTGTGGTTTATTTACCATCTTAACTGAAAAAATATCCCAAAGGTCTTATCCATCATTCCGTCTCCTGGAAGATATATAGCTAGTCGCGAATACCACAAATATCACTGTCAAAAAAGATGGACTTAGAATTGATTGAATACGAAACGATGGGTAAATGTGACGGCGTTTATTTTCTAATCCTTTCTTTATCCTAAACTTTTGATCGTCTTCGCGTATTTAATCTTCTCAAATTCACTTTGGATCTCTTTATTTTCTGTTTTTCGGGACATTTGTTGAAAAGGACCATTTATATGTCACATTTACTTTACTGCATCAGTAAATAGCTTCTACTTGAATATATTTTCGGATGTGTGTCTGGTCCAGAAGATTTTAAATTCACAAATTAATGGTAGATTTGGGCTTGGATTATGATAAGACTGCTAATTGAGGCATTTACTAGCAGCATTTAATCTTCTTGCCTTTTCTTACCATCAAATTACTAATTATATCTTGCACAATCTTGTCTCCTGCAGTCTCCTGGCAAGTACTCGCATGATACCTTCTTCTGCAATATTAATTAAAAGTTATTAAAGGTGAACATAATATCTCAAACTGTGCAGTTAAAGTCTTCCACTAGACACCAGATAAGTTACTGCTTTAATTAATCAGCTTGAATTCTGTTGTAACTGTCTCACAAATATATTTTCAAGCTAAATCTTGACTGATTATTTTCTTCGTCTTTTTAATTAACACCGAGGTATTTAATGGAGATCTCTTTACTAAAAGAAGATCTTTACTTAAAATATTTTAATTTGGAAATATATCAAATATTTTTTATAAAATCATTAAGATTCTAAGCAATTGCAATTTGAATTATTATCGAGGAAATTATACAGATTAAGGCTCTAATTTAGAACCTAAAATATAAATGACAAACCCGGATGATGAAAGAGTATATCCCTTCACCCTTCATTTTTACGACACAAGCAAAAGGAGCATCTTCAAATGAAGGTTATCATTTTTACGCCAATAAATTATTTATTTCTTTTTAAAACGTCAGTTGATTCGCTTTGTGCTGGGTTGAGACTCTTTGCCGAAGAACCACCTTAAATCACATACACGTATTTAACTAAAGCTTGACAGTCTTTCTAGGATGATATAATTTCTGAAATTATATAGCTATTATAACTAGTTTTGTATAGATTTAAACACACTCATAAAATCATAAAATGGATATGGACACTGTTTTGTGAGGGTTTTTAGTATTATTATAGAATTTTTATTTATTAATCCCAAAAAGAACGATGCTTCCGTGTGACAAGAATAAGTTTTCTTATTTCCCCTTTTATTTTCCAAAAGGACATCAATTGGAACAATCTTAATCTTTCATAAATTGCTACATTTGTACGCCCTAATGGACTTTCATGCTAATATAAAAGTCTTAAACGCCTCCTCTTTGGTATTTATGAAATAGAAATGTCATTCAGGTTTGATTCTGATTGTCAGTTATGGAATTCTCCTTCAGATGTTTTCACATTGGCTGATTTCTTCGTTAATGTCATCTGATAATATGGACCCCTCGAAAAATTGATGATAAGTGTTGATTCTTTGCAAAGGGCGATGCTTATATTCTCATTGATCCATTAATTAGGAACAAGAACGTGGAAGGAATTAAGGATTTGTTGAGATTCATAACTGTGTTGAATAATAATTTTAAAAGTGCCACAAGATCATTGAAGCTTCTTTTGAAGCGGAACTATGTGGATGTCTGTACGCATCTATGTTGACAAAAAAACTCACTGATATAGCAGAGTTACGACGAAAATTATCATCACATTGTCTGATTATTATCAAGAAAAACTTATCTTTATTGTGATGCCAACTATTTTAGTAACATGATGCTCTAATTATTTTATTTTAAAATTCTTATACTCGATCTCTAACAGCATTGATATCTTCATTTCTTTTTTCACTTTTTGTATTGCTTTAATTTCGTTGCAACTATGATCTTATAATTCTTCTGGACCGTTATCCCAAGTCAACGTCTTAAAAAACTGATTACGTATGACAAGACCTTGTTAGTATTCTGGGAAATTACCGCCAATGTCTGGTGATGTGAAAATTCCTTTTTCCTTTACAAACCTTTGCGGTCGTTTTTGACGCAAATATTGATTAGTTTATTTCATTCATATGCATACAGCACCTTATCAGATGTCAAAGAAACCGTGGGCAAAATTGCCTCCCAGGCAAGGAGAATAAGTGAATTGCCCAATCTTGAAGTGTTTGAATTACATGTATATCATGAAGATAATATCTGCAACCCATCCATATCCTTAGATGAAATGTAACAAGATTGCAAAAACATCTCATTTTATAAAGACCATTTTTGTAATTTAAGCTAACAGCACTGCTTACAGCCGGGGCTTACAGTTAATTTATACATAACTGATAATATCTTAAAAACAGATCAAACCAATATTCATAATCATCTTGAAGAGTTCCGAAAAATATTTTAATATTGGTTAGTAATATTTTCAACATGAAAAGTGGCATAGGTCATCTGAAGGCAAAACTAGAAAACTCCATTTATTATATTGGACTTGGGGCTATAGCAGTAGTTATAGTATAGCCAAAGTTTTGGTGCTTTTTCTCCAAATACTTTGCGAATCTTAAATGCTAAATGCTGATTGAAACTCATAAAATAATCTCAAATGTCTTTTGGAAAAGTGTTTTTTCAAACTCATCTATTATTTAGGCCTTAAGCCCTTGGTGACAAAATAACCGATAGTTAAATGTCAAAAGTAAGAATCTACCACTTGTAAATAAAGGGCGGTGAAGGGTGTGTACTCTTGAATCGAGTTTACTAGTATGTTGTAATAATCCATAAATGAAATCATTGTAATGTATTTAAATTCACAACTTCAATAATCTACTTTTAATTTTTAAAGCATCATGTGTCTTTTTGACTTAAGGCTGATAATTCAGTTTATATGATTATGGTCGATAAAGAAGGGGATGACTGGATGAAGGAATATATATTGCTGAATCTCGTGCAGAATTTAGGGATCGACGTTTTTATTTTCCTTCAGAAGCATATAACTTAGTAAAGACTTGCTGCGTCCTGCCTACTTAGGTATCATCAGAAATGTTATTGCCAACAAATTCGATTTAGAAAACGGATGCAAAACTATCATTAAAAGTGCCTTTGTCAGTTACTACGTTCTTATCTCCGGCCAATGATAGGATATTGGCTAGTAAATGCCAACAGGCTATTACATGTTGATAGACTACATCAAAAGTGACAGGGTTTCTTGTTTAGACATTTGGCAAGGAAACCAAGCTTTTGCTATATAAATGATGGAAATTTGTTACGAATTCATAAGAGTACAACAATACAAATTTCCCTTATTGATATTAGATCCAAGCAAATAATTTAATCTTTCTAATCAGTTATAGGATCATAGGAAATTATTCTATTTTAATATAAAAAAGTTCCAATGTTTCGCTTTGATGTGATATTCTACTCAACCTACTGCAGTAGTAATAGTGTTATACCAAATGGGATAATATAAATGTGATTATCTCCGAATATCCCGCCATGTATCAAATCTTGAAAGCGGTATAAAAATAGATTCTATAACTCAAGTACCTTATCAGAGAATTCTGACCTGATCGGTAGCGAGATGTTTGTTCATTAGTTCACGCTAAGGTCAAATCGTAAAAATGGGGTGAGCATTCGATTATTTTCAAATAAAGCGTTTATATATCATTCATAATATTCAATTTATTTGGAAAAAAATTAG
>JAXIUW010191179.1:0-12077 GCA_035591015.1 Cephalothrix simula
TTTTCCTATTAGTGTTGGGCACATAAATACCAAAATTATAAGATGGTGTATCTCATTGAAATCTACAGTATACGACTGTTTGTGACGTCATAATATCAATAATGACTGGAATAATGGTCATAATATCAATAATGACTGGAATAATGACAATTTAGATTTTCAGTCGATTTTTCCACAATTTTTCGGTTTTGGGCGGTTTTTTGCAGTTCTTCAGTTTTCGGTCCAATCATGTCACAGCCTCATTTTTGACCATGTTGGTCCATCGGAAAGTCAAATTGCTAACTTTCGAATTTTGCAATTCACATTTCAAATGAACCGTACAGCAGTTTCTGTGCAGTTTTTTACTGTCAATCAAATGTTCACCCATTTCGCATTTTGCTGTTTCTTAAAAGGAATGAACCCATTTAATCAGTTAATTGACAGAATTTACGTAATGTTTAGTCTGTTGTTGCTGTTGTTAGCCATAGGCCCCCGGCTATTTCCAGCGGACAACCTGACGCCCTTAATGAGGTCCCAAAGGGACCGAAAGGTAAGTAACATACATTTACACTAATCTCAGCAATCTTTGTAAGGAACAGCTGGAACACATGGTAAACACGAAATCCAGATATGAAATTTTTCATCACCAGACAGAATTATTTCAACCATTTACAGTTTGAATTTCGGGAGAAAGGTTATAACATCCAAATCTACAAACATTTAATGTCATTCTTAATACTTACATGATGCAAAATTTCATATTTTGTTCCTTACAAAGGTGTAAATGTATGTTACTTACCTTTTGGTCCATTTGGGACCTTACTAAGGGAGTCAGGCTGTCTGCATGAACGCGCTGGGGGCCTGTGTTAGCATGGTTTTTCATGTTTTTAGAAATCAATAACCATCATCATCAGTGATAATAATGAAGGTATTCCCATAGTGCATGGCTGGTACTAAAACATAGGAGGAACTCGGATAATTTTGTAGTTATGACGGAAAAATTAATGAGAAACCAGTTACTCCGAGTTTGTCCTCCTATGTTTTAGTAACATTTACCATAGCTTACCATGCTTACTCAGCCCATTACCAAGCCCATTATAAATTTCAATTTTACCACAGATTTTCAGTTTGAGGCGTATTTACTGTACCAAAGCACTTTAATTTTTAACAACGATTTGCTGTTTGGCACGTTTACGCTCCATTAAAGTTAAAGCGGTTTAATAAATTGGCGTCTTTACGGTAGCAATTCAATTTAAAAATTATTAAAAATTAAATCGAATTTTGAAAGCCCTCTCAAGGCTAATTAAATGATTTAATTTTCCACCATTTTAAAATGGCGGCACCTGTAAGACAACAAACTTGCAAGGTAAATTTAGCGTGATGAATAGTGATTCTTGGCACAATCTGTAAGCATTGGATTGTTGTAGCACCAGTGCATACTATCTTCACTTTTACATCTACAGACGGTATTTAACGTGTTTATCCTGCAAGTAATGCCCTATGTTATAGTAGTATTTCGAGTTTGATTACCCGAATGCATATTTTCATCGTCTCAGGGTTCTTGAAAAAATTTTTAGATCCTTGAATTTTAAAATTTGTTTATTATATTTTTTATCGCATTTTCAAGCGTTTCATGGACTAGATATTTTGTTTTTCTTAATCTGTGCTTGGCCCCATGTATTTTTAATTTAAGATTATGCAAGCTACGTTTGTTCTAAAGCAATATCCATCTAATATGAATGTGAGGACAGGAGTTTCCGAAACAATTCAGTCGTTCAAAATTTGGCCCATTAGGACCCTAAAATTACATTAGAAAACCGTGACAGCTGCCTCAGGAAAGGACCTAGCACATTTAGATTGGAAACCCGTCTCATCTGTTTCCACAATTATTCGGACGTTCGTTTTATGTTTACATTCATGTAACTATGGAATGTTTATTGTTGTGTTAAATGAATTGGCCATTAAATTAGGTTATGATATGCTAAGACGATTATAATGACAAAAGGCCTATAGCAACCAAAAAACCAAAAAGCTTTAAAAATTAGTTGCAACTAGATCTTTTGGCTATCGTTGTGTAATAGCATTATCCATGAGCTATTGAAATACATGTATCAGGTTGCAACTCGTGCGCTTGCGACCTCTAGAAAATGTTTGCGTTTTGTATCCTTTTGTGTACTAAGATTCAACTTCAGATGCTGCTGCAACCTGGAAAATAAGATATTTCAATTTTTTTTCAATGGTGATAGTTAGATATACACAAAGAATGTGTGTATAAATTTTAAAGGCTATCGGAAAACATTTGTTTTTTTAACTTTGGTGAGGCGTGTCTCGCATCTAAATATGGTAGGTCCTTTCCTGATTTTCTGTAGAACTACAAAGCATTGGAACTGGGACTCACGGTTATCCTTAAATAGCTGTCGGCCTGGCCAACTTAGCTATAGTCCACACACGGCCTGGGCCCCCGATTTCGTTGCTACTACACATTGCATAAGCAAAACAAATCTAAATGGAACCCGAAAGAACTAAGAAACAACTAAAGACGCTTTACTACATAAATGAAAAGCCTTGTGAAAGAATATTGGCAAAAACGCTTTTGAGGCCATAAGACTAGGCAGCCTTCCTCTTCTAGAAAAATCGTATGGTTGTCTGCTTCCGATAAGAAAGATAGCCTTACATATATTGAAAAGAGACTACAAAAAGAAGCAACGTATCTGTTGGATTCTGTAATTCAATTTAAGGACTGCTTTATGAAACCCAGTTGGTATTCGCTTCCCACTAAATCTTCTTTTGGTTCAAACACCAGCTGCGTTTAATCATACACGTGATCACAGTGTGTGAAACTTACGACAGTATTGAAAAAATTACCCTTGAATTTTCTTTAAAAACCTTGAAAAGTCCTTGAATTTTGGTCTTCAATAGATCTCAATATCACTGAGAACCCTGGTCCTCTGCATTTGCCAATCAGAAGCTTCGTTATGCAGGGGCTTCTTTTTCGCTATGTAACGAAGCTTCTTGAGGGGATTTTCATCCGTTAATTGCTTCGTTCGTCGACATTATACAGACCGGACTGGCATCCCTGCTGGGCAGGCATCCCTTTCACACCCGAAAATTTTATTTATTGCCCCTACAGGGCCAAAAAGGAATTTTAAAAACAAAATTGTGTTTAGAAAAAAGTTTTGATGACCCCAAAAAAAAATGCCGGAGCATCTATTTTACTGTGAGCAGGTCTTTTATAAAATTAATAATCATTTTGACCCATTTTTTCCAAAGTTGTCTCAGATCCACGAACAACACAAATCGAAGCCAAGAATCCGTTTGCACCAGTTGGCCCTGCTCTACGCCCCATTATTTACAATTTTTCAAAATATAAAATTTTGAAAAAAAATTTAGCGGGCCATGGCGCCATCCCTTGGGTACATAGGGAATAATTTTTAATATTTCATTTTTAATTTCACTTGAAAAAGTATCAAAATTTCAGTTTTATACGATGAGATATTTTCTGCCCCCCCCCCTTTCAAAAATGGATGAAATGTGGATTTCGATCATTTTAAAATTTAAAAGTTTATATGCTTTTGTAATTTCATTTACATTCTAAACATTCATTTGTCTTTTCAGGACACCTGTAATCACAAAGTTCTTTAAGCCTGTTCCTTCACCTAATTTGAGAAATAGTTTCAAAAGTCCAGGTACGTTCATTTGCATGACGAACTATCGAACACATAAATTCATTCAACTCAAAATCTTGATTCTATGTATATCATGAGCAGGGGGGTTGCCAGACAACCTTATACACCGGGCAGGGGGTGAGTGGTTGTCAAACGACAAAAAAAAATTAAATGACATTTCAGATTGGTGGTGTCCAGCAAGTTTTGGCAAACATTTTATCTGAGTCGACGTCAGATAAATTGGGTGGTGTCTGAAACATTTTGTCGAAAAATTTGTCTGATGTCAAATAAATTGGGTGGTATCAAGAATATTCTGTCACGTAATATAAGATTTTGGAAAAAATGTCGCAAAAATTTTGGTGGGTGTTCTTGGCCGGTGTCATTGTATTTAATCTTACGTCAAGTAAGTTGGGTGTTCTCCTGGGCCAGTGTCAGATAACTTACACTAATGTCAGATAATTTGGGTGTTGGGTCATAACCCAATTTTCAACAAAATAACTCTAGGTGTCTAAGGTTGTCTGACAACAGTCCCCCCCCCGTCGTTAGTAAAAGTTAAATTTCTCATACGCACTGTGCCTTATATTTTTCAGAAAAGTTAATATCTGCCTCTCAAGAGAATCTCATTCCGGATTATTGTGATTGTTCCCAAGCCTCAAATGCATCCACCGTCGACTATGCTTTAATTAGTAACAGTTCACCAAAGAAAAACAGGGACTTTTCAGCAACCGTTCTTCAAGGTGAGTGCCAGTATTTGTTGAGACTTTTAGCATAATTGTACATAGCAACGTTCCTGGCACTCACCATGCCATATTCGGAGAAAAGATTCCACAAGGGGTGCGGAGGGCCAGGATGGTATAATAGGAATCATCATGGAGTTTCAAATAGTTTCAGGGACGAACCTTTAGATAACCGCAGGATTCATCATGATCCTCATGTGTTCCACAGGCATCATGAGGGACACGAGCCTCGGAATATACACCGTTCAATTCGTGGAAGATACGTGGATGCACGTCATCGTATACCATTTGATCGTGTTGAAGATATCGGAAATCCAGAGGAGGATTTACGTCGAAATATAATTGAATGCGAGGACAGGTTTAGAAGACGACCTCGCTACACTGATTATAGAATGGAACGCGATGATTTTCATCCAAACAGACGTTTTGATGGTAAATTTTATCCTGCGGGTTATAGACGGCCTCGTCAATTTAGGGAACAAGAATTTGAAGAAGTCGAATTTGAAAATGATTATATGAATATTGAAGAAGAGAGTGATGGAGACATATCTTTAGAAAGTGAAATTCTAAGGCTAAAACAAGAGGCACGAATGAAAAAGATGAGGTCAAATTTTAAGGGTAATGTTAGGAATGATAATAGAGACATTGAGGTTATCAGTAGCGATACTGAAAGTTCTATAATCTCTGGGCCCTCAAGCTCAAAGGAGTTCGTTAGGGCTGGAAAAGATTTCAGAGTAACGGTAGAGACTTCGAGGGACAATAAATTTGAAAGCTCTGATGATTATTTTGTAAGAAAGACAAACAGTAGCATGAGTGTTAAAGGAAGATCTTCTTCTCTTGAAGAGGTTCGCCGAGGTAAAAGGGATAATCGAAGGGAAAATAATCATAGTAAAGATTCATCTAGAGACACTAGAGATATGACAATTAGTGAATCTCTTGGTGACTTAAGATCTGAGATTGAATTTCGCAAAGGTAGGGACAGAGAAAGTGCGCGTTCTATTGATACAAGAGACATGTCGATTGAAAGTTTATCTTTAGAAGATATTAGGTCAAAAAATAATTCTAACAGGAGGCGTAAATCAAGATACAATGAGACGTTTTCTAAAGATTCTTCTTTAGAAAGAAAATCCACGACTGACTTAAGGTCTGAAATATCATCTTCACAATCCTTCAGAGAATCTAGTTCCGACCGCTTGTCGAGTAAAGTGAGGTCAGCGGTCATTCAAAGTGGGAGAAGCTTATCCCCAATATCTTTGTCTTCAGATTTTAGTGCTACTGAGGAAGAAGATCCGAGGGAGCACAACATCCATTCTAGCAAAGGACACCTTTGCAAGCACCATGCTGGTTATATCAATCCACGTTTAGTTAGTAAAAATAAGCCTCGTAAAAGACCGTCTGAAAATTTTAGGAGGCGGTCACCTAAAGAAAGACTTAAGTCTAAACAAAAGGATCCTAACAGTGAACTTTCGTCTTTGAAGGAGGATTCTGTTGTGTTGCATAAATTATGTCACGGACATAAAAAGGAGGTTATGAAATTAAAGTTAGACTCCCTTGAACGGAGATCATTATCGCTGTCTGATATTGATTCAGTGTCCAATATTGACTCAGATGATAACATTGATTCAATTTCTAATGTTGGAAATTCGCCAGAAATCCACCAAACAATGGATCAATCAAGCAAGAAAACTAGTGACTCAATAATTAATGAATCCTCAGAATTAGGAGAGCATACAAATTATAAATCAAGAGATTCTTCATCTTTTGACAAACAGGATGCCGATAGTGATGTCACAGGGAATGCTCCTCCTAGTATTATAAGATCATCCCCAGACAGGGAGGTTGAAAGGATAGAACCTGAGTATAAGCCACCTGTTTCTGAAAGTGGTGACTGGGATGATAAGTTCAAAAGGTTTTTAAGCACCCATAGACTGCCAAAAACTTCAAATGTTCTTGAACAGCTTTCAAATGCGGATCCATCATCTTCGACTTCAGCTTTGGATGATTTATCAAAGGCAGCGGAATTCAAAGATTTATCAAAGGCAGCAGAATTGAAAACTCAGGATGTTAAAATCCCTATAGTTAAACAAACCTATGAAGAAATTGTTCCAGCATCGAGTAGTCATATTAACCTAGTGCCCGGTGTTCCTGGCAGATTTAGCGATTGCCATATTTTATCAAACATTCCAGCGTCAAGTACAAAAGAAGCGCTAAATACAATCTCGAAGATATCTGATACAATTGCTGCCGTCTACTCTAAAGCAAAAGAAAAAACTTTAAAAGAGACTGAACTTTCATCATCTGAAGCAAATTCACTTGCACCGAGTGATAGCTCAGGTAATACACCAGTTGTAGGTACTGTTTATACTATAACTGATGGAAAAGTTGTTGGGAAAAAAGACATTAAAGATCCTACTCATGAAGGTTCTAAATACCGCCGTGTGAGCTTTGGGAAAAAGTCACCCACAAAGTCCCCTGTTAAATCACCAATTAAGTCCCATCTGAAAGGTAGTCGGACTTTGAAATTTAAGTCCAAAATGAAACCGTTACTACCCATGCCTTTAATAAAATCGCCAGCGATTGCAGTTGTTGAACCTTTCGCAAAAACTTGCACCTCCGAACAGGATTCAATAAATGAACTGTTAATTGATGCCATGACCATTAGTTCTGAACGAAAACATTTAAATGCAGAAAATCAAGTAATTTCAAATGCTTATAATGTAAAAATGGCACCGCCTAAACATTCCGTCCCAAAAATTGAAAAAGCTGATAAAAAGTCACAAAGTAAGAGCAAAGTGATAAAGTTAGTATTATCAGATAAAAAACCAATCAATAAACCAAAAACTGAAGTTAGTGGTCCAACTATAACCCTTGAAATGCTAGAAAACCTCAAATGTCCATCTGTGGCATCAGAGCCTACAGACATTGACGATGAAACAACTCCCACTGTTTCTGATTCAGAAGTTTCAGAAGTAAAAGTTGGACCTGATTCACCTTGGACAAGTTTGTGGAAAAATCGAGAAAGTAGTCCGGACACTCTATCCATTCCAGGACTTGGTAGTCCACCGTCTGACATTTCCGAAGCATCTCTTCGCTTGATGAAGAAGAGTGTAAGTAAAAGAGATGTCAAGATTAAAAAGGAAGAAGCAAAAATTTCCTCTCTCAATGAAAAAAATGAGGCTGAAAAAAACTTGTCCATGTCGACTAATGAAAGTAATGAGGCTGACAAAAAATTGTCCATGTCGACTAATGAAAGTAATGAGGCTGACAAAAAATTGTCAATTCCAACTAATGAAAGTAATGAGGCTGACAAAAAATTGTCAATTCCAACTAATGAAAGTGATGAGGCTGACAATAACTTGTCAACTAATGAAATTTGTGAGGCTGACAAAAGCTTGTCAAGTCAAACTAATGAAAGTATTAAAATTGTTAAAGATGACATTAAAAAAGAGTCTAATAATGATCCTGATATTAAAGAAGGAATGATTGAACGAGAGTCATCCCCTAAACCAGGTGTTCGGGCAGATAAGATTGCTCCAAGTGATACCGATATGGTATCCGAAAATGATACTTCAGGTGTTATTGGCATAACAAATGGTAATAATAACGATATGGAAATAAAAATTGATAAATTGTCCGAAGCTTCAAATCTTATCTCTTACCCTGATTACTTAGTGATTGAGGATATATCAGATGATGAGGATGAAACACCACATATTATTGAAATAGAAAATGTATCTCATTCTGATAATGAAATGAAATATTCCCCGGCAGATTTAAAAGACGAAGAGAGTGCTATTGGGGATGGCGTTATTAAGCCTCAATTTATTGAAAATGTTGAAGACTGTAGTATTATTTCGGTACTAGATAAGTGCGAGAAATCAGTTGACGAGGTCATAAAAAATAAGGATTTCACTATCGAAGAATCATATAATGAAGTTCATTTACCATCTTTTGACTCAAAAGAACCGCACGTAGTGCCTATTGATTTGACGGAACCTTCACCTCCTGTTGATGTTATTGAAGTGAATGCAGCTAAGTTGCTGCCAATTGATGAAGCTAATTTACCGCCTCTTGATGCGAATGATGTTCATTTACCGCCTGTTCATTTGAATGAAACTAATTCACATGAATTTACAGAAACCGATAATACACAGCAAAATAATTCTGCCATATCTCCTTCATGTGAATTTTTTGATAATGAAGTTACAAGGTCTATTGATGCTGACAAAGAAGTAAATAAGAAGGATTTACCGCAATACTTCACTCGTAAAGAAGTAGTTTCTGCAAAAACCTCCAATGCATATAATTATTGGATAAATAGTGAAAGAACAAGTTACCATGTCGACCTTGGTGTCGTTAGACAAAACAATGAAGCGAATGAAGAAAGAGCTGAAAATCTTGAAGAAATTGGTGAATCCTATCCAGAAAAGTATCCAGAATCTAATGCTTCAGTTTCTATTTCGTTAGGTACGACAACGACAGCTAATACCACCGAACATTATTCTGAGTCAGTTTCATCCGGCTCTAGTATTGTCAGAGAAAAAACTTCTGAAATTCACGAAGACGAATCAACGTCATATAATGATAATGATTCCAGTTTATCAGATTTCAGAAAACCTTTTCGTTCCATTGTACCATATCCTTCTTCTGTTGATGCGAGTGAAACAACTTCAAATGTTAGTGTTCAAAATGTTTATAGATCTGATGGCTATCCAAATGTTACCGTGGATTTGCCTTCCTGTAACACAGATGTCCTTGATGCAGGACCTTCGAATATATTTCTTTTCACTGAGGATTTCAGAGATGAGCGAGAGAGACTAAATGACAATGAGAATTTTCATCATGATATTGATGAAAGAATATTTTCAAAAGTCCAAGAATCTGAAAGGTTTAATTGTTATCAAGATTCTGAAAATGAGAAACGTAATGATGACAAAATAATTATTGTAGCACTCCACTCTGAATCTCAGCACAGACTTGATTCTACTAAACCTAAATCATATGATTATTGGACCAGGAATGATGCCACTTTGGATGGGAAAGAAGATGTGGATGATAGCGCTTCAGATAGTATTAATACTGAAGTTGCTAGGTTTAAATATGACGTTTCCATGGTAGATGTAGGTTGTGATGAATCAGATATTGGTAATGATAGAGATTATCAGAGTGAAATTTGTGATACTCAGCAGTTGTATTCATTTGATGAAGGACTTTCTTCAGCTTCAGAGAACAAGGATGTAGCTGATGTAGCAGCAGAAAACCTTCATGATGGTCGAAATTTTGATGATGATATACCCCCACTACCTCCTAAAAAATTACAATGTGATTATTTATCGACCTCTGTGTCAGATATACCATTGCCAATGGGTCCGTATGTTCCTCGCACAGTGGTGTCTGAAATAAGCAATAAACCATGCCCATCAGCAGTCTCTCAGACTGAGGAAGACGTGCTAGATTTTAACTATGTTGATGATGAAATCTCGTCTAGTTCTCCGTTAGAGGCTATTCAAGAATCTACACCCGATCGAGAAGATGGTGATGAATCACCTATTGCACTAAAAGTTACTTCAGAAAAGACTGATTCATTTGAGTTTCAAACGATAGTTCAAGATTCTTCCGAGGCATCAAGCTCATCAGATTCTCAAATCAAAAGCATTTGCAGCCCAAAAATTCACAGTAGTGCTGAACAACTATCAAAGGCTAAAACGCCCAACCGTCCAAAAGGTGTGGTCAAGCCATCCTTGGCTAAGATTTCGTCCTTCTTCAATAAAAAGCCTTCCGGAGTTATTGATATGCGCAAGAAGTTAAGTGGTGCTGAACAAATGACGCTTCTACAGAAGTTGTACTCTCCTGTGAAACTGGCTGAGGTAGAAAAAGAAAAGAATGCAATCGAGTCATTGTATAGATGTAACTCTGTTCCCGAACGACCATCATCATCTAAATTGGCAATGAAGAGAAGAAAAACAATTGGTGACACTTCACCGAAATGTGGAGAAAAACTGTCGCCCTTCGCGCCAAAGAGTAGTGCAGCTATATGTTCTTCTGATTCTAGTCATAATGGTAAGGATTCTAGTCAGCTTGATGGAACTAGTTCTGATGATAGTCCAATATGTGAAAAATCTCAAGATGATAGTCAAGGCTTCCGTAATGCCTTTCAACTTCTGCAAGACAGGCTGAAAAGTACACCTGGTGAAATTTCTTCTAAACCAAATAAACCTGCGTCAGATGCTGCTGGTGAAACTGAATCGGTACAGCCTGAAAAGGTGTTGCTAGGCTTCAACAAATTGAAAAAGCTGATAATGCCAGTCGGTAAGTTCACTGGTGTTGTTGGTGTTTTTTTCACAAGCATGAAAATTTCTAATTTTCATTAAAAAGGTTTTTGTTTTGGGATTCATTAGCATTGTAAGTGTGTGGTCCATAATATGCTTTACGTTCGGCTTTTATATTTACTTGTAGTTTTGATACACTAATTTCCTAATACCTTCACTTTTCTTATTACGGTACTTTAGAATATATAAAAGATGTTAGTATTTAACTACACTGTTTTGATACACTAATTTCATAATACCTTCACTTTTCTTATTACGATACTTTAGAATATATAAGAGATGTTAGTATTTAACTACACTGTATGTTTTAATGTTACCATGACTGAGGGATTCCTTATTGCTAAAAGAATACGAATATCTGTGATATACTAACATTTTTTTATATACTGCAAAGCTTTTTTATATACTAAACTGAAGTTGATAAAAACCAATCAACTATGGTATAAAGGGTTACAATATAACTTTGTTATATATTAAATACTGCTTATTGCTTAGTGTTAAATATCCATTCACAGGAGGTGCGGTCCCTTGAACAGATATTAAATACCTCGTTTTAGCAAATGGATGGATGGAAAAATGGATGAGGCACACTGGCACAGTAAAATGTATAAATTTTGCCCCCCCCCCCGTCGAGATCTCCTAAAAGGGGCAGCGGAACCCTTAACCCTATACATTTTTGGAAAGAGCATGAAATGTTACACACCATGGGAAGGTTTTTAATTTTTTGCCCCACCTGGTGGGCAGCGGTGGCGCAAAATGTGCAAAAAATTCTAAACTAGGTATGCTTGATATGCCAAACAACCTATTTTAGCTAGTTTTGGCCTAACCCGAACGATTCGAGGGGTTCCCTTAATATCCGACCACTAAAACTGGGACTTGGTCTATTTTCAATTTTTTTGCAAATTTTGCGCCACCACTCCCAACCAGGTGGGGCAAAAAAAAACCCTCCCATGGTGTGTAACTTTTCATGCCCTTTGCAAATATGTAAGGGGTTCCGATGCACTTCTTGTAGATCTCGATGGAGGGCGAAATTTGTACATTTTACAGTGCTCATCCAATTTTTCCAACCATTTGTGTATGCAGTATATGTTTCTCGGGAGAAGATTGTGGGAAAAGATATAATTCCCTACGGGAATAGGCAGAATCTTCTCCCAAAAAAGGCTGGCAAGGGCCTTTGTTTAAAGTAAGCTTTTAATAAGCTAGCGTCTTTAATTCAATTCAGATCAGAAACCTTGCAGTACTGGTCGTTTAGTTGCTATTTGATAATAGAAATTTTAATTTATTTATTTTTAATTCGCCACATTATTTTCGGTTTTTAGTTAATTCATTGAATAAAAATGGTAAGATAGTCTAAATGTTTGTAAAAA